>JARQWZ010003404.1:0-60000 GCA_033150135.1 Gobio occitaniae | reverse complement strand
TAAAGAAAATATTTTTCTTTTCATATAACAAAAATTTGTTACGTACAGCTAAGCGTGGCTAATTCATTTTTTTAAAGAAACGTTCTGATGAAGGTATCCGAGTAAAATGTTGCAGAAAACACAAATTTATTAAAAGAAAAGAAATCACTAAATCGTGTTAAAGCCCATGAAAGGTGACATATCTATAAAAGGCTGGCTTAACGTGATTTCCCAGACACACAAAACCAACTTTTGGGTTTGGCGCAGAGAGAGCGGTCTAATGTTTTAGATATATATGTATATAAATTGGTATTTTCAAGTTGAAACTGTCAAGACAGACCCATCAAATAAATTTAAAATGGTCTGGCTCGAAGTTTCAAAGCTCTAGTCACAGGAGGTTAGAAAAGCCAAACCCAATGTTTCCATAGTGTTACTCTACAGATAGTGAAGCGTTTCAGCAGACTGGAAGGAATTCCACTCAGTGTGTGTGTGTGTGTGTGTGTGTGTGAGACCACCATGGAAACCCCCACACTGTAAAGCACTATCAGGTGAGAGCTATATGTTTATGAGTGTCAGGCCAGCCCAGATAACCCTCGGTTTTCCTGGTGCCAAAGCCTGGTTTACCCCCTCTGACCTGAAACATAATATCAAGCACATCTTTCTTCTCCAACACTCCCTTCTTCTGAGCTTCATCTGTTCTCACCTCCATTCGTCATTTCCACACGTTATCCCGGTTTTTCCTGTCCTCCATCATCCCAAGCGTCCATCTTTTAACCAGAGCCGCAGATGTCTCAGGGATCTTAAACTCAGTCGGCCAAAAAGATCCGTTTCCAACACCACTGAACCTTCATGAGGCTTCCAGTGAATTTAGGGAGGCCTTGGCTTCATTTGGGAAAGCAACAGCATCTGTGAGTTAGAGAGGAAAGAACAATAGCCAATTAATTCAGTGTCTAATTCACTCCTCGAATGGATCATCACATCGAGAAGGTTATATGGAAACTGTGTAGACTCTGGGAACATCAGATATTTTCAACCATAAATCTGATTTTTTTACAAGATGGACGTCACATTTACAACACGGTTCAGTGGAAGACATTCAGTGACATTAAAAATCACTCGCCTGCCAGAAATGAGCTTTTTATGCAAAGTGCGAGAATATTTGAATCTTATGAAAACAAATGTGCCATTTATTTGTCAAATAGAATGAATTAAGATTATCAAGGTATCTCAGTACAGGTCAAATTATCAGAGGTGGACAGTAACGAAGTACATTTACTTGAGTACTGTACTTAAGTACACTTTTGGAGTATCTGTACTTTACAGAAGTATTATTTTTTAGGGAAACTTTTAGTTCAACTTCACTACATTTGAAAGACAAATATCGTACTTTTTACTCCACTACATTTCTATCAAGGTCCTCGAAGTCAAAAGTCGTTTCTGTAGCAGCTTTGCAAGTCAGTGGATGATTTTTTTTCTTTTTTTTTTGCAAAATGTAAATGTCTGGGAGAAAGAGAAGCATAGACATATGGATGAATCTGAGAAAGCATGATGAACGAGCTCAGTTCAGTCTGTTTGTTGTGCCTCTGAGATGCCAGAGCACGAGTACTCATGTGAGTAGAGCTTTCTTTTGTTTGTTTTTTTCGCACTTAAACAGACCAATACACACAAAATGTCAATTTTCATTTTGGAAAGTATTCACGTAAACAAAGTTGATCATGTCTTAAGTGAACGTAAACAGTTGGGGGAATATCGGATGTGTATAAGGCTGCGTTCACACTGCAGGCTGAAACGACCCAATTCCGATTTTTTTGCCCTTATGCGACCTGTATCTGATCTTTTCATGACAGTCTGAACGACACAGATCCGATCTTTTCAAATGCGACCCAGGCCACTTGGGTATGTGGTCCAAATCCGATACATATCCGATCTTTTGAAATGCGTCTTCAGTCTGAACTGCCAGGTCACATGTATCCGACCCGCACGTCGTTGATACGCGACAAACGTCATCATTGTACGTTGAAGTAGGCGGGAATGAGAAGATAAACAACTATGTACCGACGTTGCTACCACGTCGCTCCACAAAACGCCATGGCCAAAAGCCTTGCTCTCCTCCTCTTTTTTAATTTTCTTCTTAACATGAGAAGGTTGTAATGGTGCTGGCTCCGTTGCGAAAATAACTTTAATAAAGCTAAACGAACTCCAATGCTGACACCCATATTTGGCTACTTCCGTAAACAACAAGTGACGTCGTTGACCGTTGAGTACTCTTCTGCGCATGCGGGTCACTTCTGGGTCATTTCACGTTCACACAGGAGATCACAAAAGGTCGCATTTAATTGGAAATGTGAACGGCCTTGCAAAAAAATCGCATTTTTTCAAAAAATCGGAATTGAGCATTAAGCCCTGCAGTGTGAACGCAGCCTTAGTGTGTGGGATTTGTGCATTCTGCCTTAAAGGGACAGCAGCTGTGTAACTTTTAGGTATTTAAATGAGTTCAAGGTGGTCGAATGCTAGCATGTCGGATGGAGCATCACTGACTGGCTTAAACCACCATGGCATAGCGTGCATTTATACAACAATGCAACAATAATAAAATAATGCATTGACATAAAAAAGGAAATTTACTTTTGATACTTAAGTACTTTTAAAAGCAAGTACTTCTGTACTTTTACTTAAGTAAAAATAGTTTTTAACAACTTTCACTTGTAACAGAGTACTTTTACTTTCACTCGAGTAATGGAGTTGTGTACTTTGTCCACCTCTGCAAATTATTATATTTTTTTTATGTTAGAAGTCATTCAAAAGACAAAAATAGTACAACAATGGGGGACAATGGTCAATTGTACATTTAAACAGTAATATTTGACCACTGAGTTTATTATTATTATTACTAATAAATCATTATCTAAGCTATTGATTATTACTTTACAGACTTTGAAACAACCCCAAAGATTCATTCTATTTAATTGTTTTAATTGCTGTGCATTACTATGCACCAAAACTCAATTTAATCAAGTTTAAGTAATAATTTATAATCTTAATCTGAACAATTACAGTATGGAAGATTTCCAATAAAATAAAAATACTTCAAATTAGCTGTATGTTAAATACCAGTGTTAGGGAAAGTTACTTTTAAAAGTAATGAGTTACAATATTGCATTACTCCCTAAAAAAAGTAACTAATTGACCTATCGGAAAGCCCCGCCCCTTGAACGCAGATGAGCCAATGGCAGTTGAGTATCAGTTGCACGGCGACCGGAACTCTGACATCTTTAGGTTTCAGCGCCATAGAGAAACATTGGAAAGTCCAAAACTCTCATCGGTTTGATGGTGTTTTTGCTACAAAAATGGTCAAACGATGTGTCTGGGATACTGTAACACTTATTTTCACAGCTTTGGCCCCGCCCACTGGAGTGTTAGTGAGATGACGAGGAGAGACGAACTGACTAAAAATAGCATCACCTTCCAAAGGATCCTAATGCTAGGAATGAGCTTATTTATTCTCAACAATGTGAATTTCTCAGTTGAGTAAATCAGTCACAATTTTTACGATATGGACTCGACAGTAACGCCACAACATGTGAGTAACCGTGTTCATTCTAATGGCTGATCTGAGAACAGTGATTTCTGATATGTAATGATTCATGTACAGTCACATGTTCTTTGTATGCGTGTCAGTAAATCAAACCAGTGACTAAACGCTCAACTTCACATCGTTTCTCTTAGTAGATGAAAATAATCTGTTATTTAAACTGATTCAATTATATATAGAAAGCCATCAAAGAACAATCGCTGGAGCTGTCAATCAAACAGAGTTTATCAGCGACTGAATTTGCACTGTTAGTTATGAAGAAAGCATTTGTTAGGGTGCAGAAATCAAATTATAATCAACAATTTTCACCACTAGTTAATCTTGAGAGCTGGAATAGTAAAAACATGCTAAAAGAGAGAGTTCCACGTGTAATACTAGCTATTTCATATGCAAAGATGTCAGCCAATCACAGCAGTGGGCGTTTACAGTGAAGTTTCACAGCAGCCAATCAGAGCAGTGGGCGTTTACACTGAAGTCTCACATCAGCCAATCACAGCAGTGGGCGTTTGCACTGAAGTCTCACAGCAGACACGCCCCTTCAAACAGAGCGTTCAAATCAGAGGCTAAAATCAGGGTAGGAAAAATGCCTTTTATTTCTAAATTATGAACATTTTTTATGTAAAAATCAGTTCAATGCAGTTCATAACCCCTCATATTCCCATTGTTTGATGCTTACTGCTTACAGTTTTGCATGCAGTGAGCAGGGGGAAGTCTGGAGAGAGTGTATACATCTGACAAACCTCATACTAAGTAATGGGATTTGCAGATCAGTGTATCAGACCTATCCTCAATTCAGACAGATTGACCCGCGCACTGTTGACTGGAAGCTTTAGGTGTTAATAACCGCCATGTGCTAAATCAGGGGTTTTCAAACTTTATGATGCCAAGGACCCCCAAATATGATGAATCTTTATGAGGGACCCCCTTCCTAAAATCCATCTATTTTTATGTACGAAAAAACATTTAAGCTGTCAGATAAATAGCAAGTGTGCCATTATAAATACAACATACACTCTAAAAATGCTGGGTTAAAAATAACCCAAGTTGGGTTGAAAATGGACTAACCCAGCAATTGGGTTGTTTTAACCCAGCGGTTGGGTTAAATGTTTGCTTAAAACAACCCAATTGCTGGGTTAGTCCATTTTCAACCCAAATTGGGTTATTTTTAACCCGGCATTTTTTAGAGTGAATTGTTTCCCAACTTAAATTGGCTATTGATGTTGGATGTATAAACCTGAAGAAGAATATTTTCAATTAAAAATCATTTGTATAAGCAACTTTCACAATAAATGTATGTACACTCTAAAAAATGCTGGGTTAAAAATAACCCAAGTTGGATTGAAAATGGACAAACCCAGCAATTGGGTTGTTTTAACCCAGCGGTTAGCTTAAATGTTTACTTAAAACAACCCAATTGCTGGGTTAAAACAATCCCAATCGCTGGGTTAAAACAGCCCAATTGCTGAGTTAGTCCATTTTCAACCCAGCATTTTTTAGAGTATAAGAAGCTTACGTGCAGTGTTAAGAAAACGGCCAGTGAGCGAGATAAAGGGGACTATGGTGAGAAAAACTCACTAAAGATATAAAGCAAACATATAATTCTGCAATGTATACCGCAAGAAAGGAGAGAAACATGAAACAGAAATGGAACAGTTAGAATATTCAGTAGACTTTATACATTTTTGTTTTGTCTTTTTATTCTCTAAAATTTTCTGGGGACCCCTTAGAACTTTATGGAGGACCCCAGTTTGAAAACCCCTGTGTTAAGTGATGCTGGATTTGTTGAGGCTAGCGTCCTTCTGTATCACACAAGAGCATTCTCACCTGTGACAGCTGCCCATGGCCAGAGGAGAAAGCAGAGAAGCACTGGAATAAGAACAGAACAGGAGAAAGGAGATGACAGATAAAACAGACAAAAGAAACATCCACACATGCTCTAAGATAACATATACATCCAAATTTCAAACACAAAGGCATATGCTGCAAATATGATCCGCCTTTGCCGTTATGAGAGGGATTACGGTGATTGTGTTACCTATTGTTAAACAAAGGTTAGTCTTTTGTAACTTAGGGAGTTTTCCATGTTGCCCACTCTTACGCCTGGTGTGGGTTACGTCATCGGAACCTGCTTTAAGGCAATTATAGAAAACCGCACAGTATAAAAGTGCTAATTTAACACAAAATGTGAATTCGAGCTCGTCGGGGTGCAATGAGTTGACGTCAGTCTCAGGCCATTGTGTCCAAAGCGCTGGTTTCCAGCAGAGGTCAGCGATCAGCGGTCACGCTCACCTAACCGTTATTCTTTTTGGAGCTTACGTGCCCCAAATCGGTCCAATTTAAATACTGATATTGATCCAGTAATATCCGTTCCGCTCAAATGCATTTCAAGAGGCCAAACACGAGACCGCTGAGAGACGGAGAGAACAAGCAAAGTTCAGTCTCATTACGGCTTTTGAATAAAAACATGATGTGATTCTAAGCAATGAGGCTTAGCGGTGTAACACGACCAGAATGCCAAGAGCTTTCGAGAAGTGATTTGTTCTTTTGGGAGCCGTAACGGCGGTGACAGCTGATTGGATGGCAAGACGGATTGGCCTTCGGTAAGACTAGGAGGCTTTGAGGCACTCGCTGCAGATGATAACTAGTCAAATATATTAATAGATTGCAGCATGCAGATGTGGAGTCATAACATTAGCAGCGGCATCATGAGAAAATTGATTTTTCAAACATGAAGCATCTACTGCCAACATGTTTGACTTTGTGTTCTTGGTTATTTGGCTTGGCTAATGACACAGGGGTGAACAACACAACGACCCACACTGTAAGGAAAGCAATTACAAGTGAGCATTTAATCATTCACAGAAAATGAAATAGATTTTTAAAATCTGCATCAAAACTATTTGTCCCAATCATCCTAATGGTGCGTTCAAACCAGACCAAGTGATTTACATGTTAAGTCAATGCAAAGACGCGAATAGACATTCTGTGGTGCGAATGGCGCGAATTGAGCGAGTTGAAAAATGTGAACTTTGGCGGATATTCGCGCTGCGGAGCCTGCTCTAGTAGTAACAACACTGAGGACAAAATCATATGTGGATACAGGGAGCTGTACGATACATCTTCATACTTCATAGAAACAGGAATAAAAAGGATCTTGCTTGGAAGAAAGTCAGTGAGGAGGTCGGACAGTCTGGTAAGTTGTAAAAAAAGCGCTCTTTACTCAATTTGAGCTCTACATCGGGTGATTTCAGGGTGATTGGGACACTTTTTGCCATTGAGATGACTTAGAAAAAGTGTCCCAATCATCCTGAATTCACCCTATTGAGACTACAAGCAAGCTAAAGTCGGCAAATTGAGCTTATTCGCCGCATTTTAAAACAATCCATGTCAGCCATTTCACAACGAGACGAGCCGCTGGCAGAAGCCCCTCCAATGACAGGGATTCACGTCTGTTGTGAAGTGAATGTCACGCGCAAATGAAAACTTTTTTTAAAATAAAATATGTATTCGCGCAAGTCGCGTCTGGTGTGAACGCACAGTAACAGAGGTCTTTCATCCCAATCATCCCAACTGTCTTTCATTTCCTGCCTGCATTGCAGCATGGAAATAAAAAAAAAATTAAACAAAATTAAAGCCGCAGGTGGAGCTGGGGAAGGTGGAGGGTTTCTGAAAGCAGGCTGCAGACTTCTAACAGCAACACTAACAGTATTTGTTTGAATGTTAAGCCCTGGCTCATTGGCCGCTGATGCATAGATATATAGATAATGATGCGATCGCTACCAAATGAGTTAGACCTATCAGACTGCGCCATCTAGACTTTCTGCACTCTTTTTACAAGATGTAAAATAAGTCTCTGATGTCCCCAGAGTGTGTATGTGAAGTTTTAGCTCAACATACCCCACAGAACATTTTTATAACATGTTAAAATTGTCACTTTTTGAGGGTGAGCAAAAACACGCCGTTTCTGTGTTTGTCCCTTTAAATGCAAATGAGCTGCTGCTCCCGCCCCCTTTCAGGAAGAGGGGGCGGAGCTTCAAGAGCTCTTGTTAGCAGCTCTGATTACCTCACACATACACACACACCCTGAACATATCAGAAACTGTTCAGCCTATTATGTTCAAACTGGAGTCGGACGATGATGGAGAGACTCAAGAAGAAGAGACAGCAATAGACAATCCTGTCTGCAAGCACGCTGGAATAAGTAGCCTAACGTTAGAAGAAAAAGATGAGTGTAAATGATCTTTGCCAGTGTTGTAAAAAAAGAATTTAAGGATACGCAGAGTACTTACCAACACGATCATCATTTCTAAGATAAAAAGTAGGTGAATGCATGTACAAACCAGTTCTTCGTTTAGGATTAGAACAAACTCAACCAAAGCGCTCTTTGATGACGTGGATGATGACGTTACTGTTGATCATCTGTCCATCATCGTCTAAAGCCCGCCCTGACAATTTCATTGGTCCGAACAGTTTCTGTTCGGGCATAATTACTTCTCTACCGATCAAGTCCAGACCGAACTGCCCGAGTAAAAATGTTGTGGGCGGGGCTAAATTCGGCTGGCATCTAGGCTAGATAATCTATAAACCGCTGGTGTGGGACTGTTGTAAGATGAGCCAGAGAATATCTGAAGACAGAACAGGTGTAGTTTAGTTTAATTACAGTTATAACTTATGTTGTCATCTTGCTTTATGACATGCTATTGTATTTGTGTTGGTTCTGTATTGCAGTAAATGTGAAAGACGGACGACTGTGCTCGACTACAACAACTCTTCCTCTTCTCAACATGGTTGTTGTTGTGTGTTCCCGGGGGCGGGGTTTATGCTAATTTTAGGGTTAGTGATGTCACTAACCCGTGAAGAAGCTCGTTGTAGTCCCTACCTGACATTTTTGTAGTCCTTAAAAAGTGATTTCTGTAAAAGAAAATATCCCCCTTTGCTTTGAACTTTGAGCGTCGTAACTTTGCAGATGTTGTTTATGCTCAAACAGCGACATTACACACTCACTACATTTACAAAAGACAAATCATAATCAACCACCCCTTTAAATAAATGATTAAATAAATAACACATTTTAGACTTTACATCAAGTGCCACATAAAAGATTACAATAATTAGACATTTTTGTGAATGAGGCACTTTGCTACGGTGGCCCAGTAGTGCACAACACAACGAAATTTAAAAAGCATACATAAGTTCACAACACAACAAAATAAATCCACAACACAACGGAATGAAACCACAACGCAACGAAATCAAGACACAACACAACGGAATGAAACCACAACGCAACGAAATCAAGACACAACACAACGGAATGAAACCACAACACAACGAAATAAAGCCACAACGCAACGAAATCAAGCCACAACACAACGAAATAAAGCCACAACGCAATGAAATCAAGCCACAACACAACGGAATGAAACCTCAACACAACGAAATAAAGCCACAACGCAACGAAATCAAGCCACAACACAACGAAAAAGCCACAACACAACGGAAATGCTCCCGACCACTAGGGGACTCTCGGAGCGCGGGACAGTTAGTTTTCCTGGCATTGTTCTATAGATTTGCCAATCTTACAAATATTTAAACACTACGATCAGTTTTAAGTGTGCAGTTGTATATCGACATGAAATATGCATAATAGCTGAATATTTATACTCGAGAACACTTTGACCCGCTGCCACGGCGCTAAGGGAGCGTCTGCCAATTTGAAACATCATTTGTATGAATTAAATTAACTTTTTTTTTAATTTTCAAATTCCAATGTTGTGTTGTGCATTATTAAGTCAGTTTTACCAATACAATCAAGCTGTGGAATTTTAACATGTCTGTTTTTAAATGTTAAAAGCAATTTTAATTCATACAAATTATACGTTTCAACCAATTTGTGGAATTGGCAGACGTTCCCTTAGCGCTGTGATATCAGGTCAAAGCATTCTCGAGCATAAATATGCAGCTATAATGCATGTAGGTGATTTTAAATTAATATTTCATATCGATAAACAATGGTTAGCCTACATACTGTTAAAACTAATTGTGGTATTTATTTCTTTGTAAGATTGCCGACTCTATAGAACAGTGGCAACTTTGCCGCGCTCCGAGTGCCCCCGAGTGGTTGGGAGCATTTCAGTTTGCAAATTTATGTTTGCTTTTTATATTTCGTTGTGTTGTGCACTACTGGGCCACCGTACTTTGCAGTTAGCGAATGAGCAAATACAAATTGGCTAAACTGATGACACTGATTAACGGCTGTTGAGAGAACTCAAAAATCTTAAAGTGCTAGTTTGGATTTGAAACTTCTCAACCTTTCCTTTTTCACACGCACTCCATCATGTAGAGGTGTAGAGGGTTATTGTTCTGTTGTAATCCAAATATAGGCTTTTACAGTTTCGTCCACAGGCTGAGCATGCAGTGCGATCTCTGAGGCCATTGGGCGCTGGACGCTTTTGTGAGGTGCTGTTGATGAGGAACAGAAAGCAGACACACACACACTGACTCGACTGACTGAACTCCAGCACACGACTGAGCTGAAGGAACATACAGCGGTTCAACAAGAAGGAGCTGCATTGCGTTTTAGGGTACACACACAGTTTCTGCCAGTCTGGTGTTAATCTTGAGTTCTTGAGATCTGTAGAGTAGTGTTGATCCTTCATATCTCCCAAGAGTCTTTAGTTTATCAGATTTATAAAAGACAGACACACTGAACCGATTCTTTCTGAACACAGCCGAACTCGTGGAGGCGTGCAGAGGGTGGAGCTACACCTTTTTACACACATACACACACAATACATCATGGCATTATCCCTTTATAACTCTCATTTCTCTATACGTTAGTGTTGTTCACATTATATCAACTTACAATGCTGATTGCCAACAAAACACACACACACACACACACACACACACACACACACACACACACACACACACACACACACACACACACACACACACACACACACACACACACACACACACACACAGACATCATGGCATTATCCCTGGATTACTCTGGATTCTCTATACGTTAGTGTTGTTCACATTATGTGCACTTACAATGCCGATTGCCAACAAAACACACACACACACACACACACACACACACACACACACACACACGGTATTATCCCTTGATAACTCTGGATTCTCTTTATGTTGGCGTTGTTCACATTATATCTAACAATGCCGATTGCCAACACACACACACACACACACACACACACACACACACACACACACACACACACACACACACACACACACACACACACACACACACACACACACACACACACACACACACACACACACACACACACACACACACACACACACACACACACACACACACACACACACACACACACACTGCCCCTGCCCCTAAACCTACCCCTCACAGGAGACTGTGCAGTTTACCTTCTGTGAAAAAAACCTCATTCTGTATGATTTATAAGCATTTTGAAAAGTGAGGACATGGGGAACGTCCTCATATTTCACCCTCTTTTTGTAATACCCATGTCATTATACACATTTGTGTCCTGATATTTCACAAAAACATGCCCACACACACATACACACACACACAATGGCATTATCCCTGGATAACTCTGGATTCTCTATACGTTGGTGTTGTTCACATCATATGCACTTACGCACCGATTGCCAACAAAACACAAACACACACACTTGCAGAACTCCGGAAACACAAACTGCATTATTTGTGAAGCTGAACAAGGTGATCTTTCCCTCACACACACACACACACACACACACACACACACACACACACACACACACACACACACACACACACACACACACACACACACACACACACGCACGCACACACACACGCACACACACACGCACACACACACACACACACACACACACGTCTATATTACCAACAGGGGACCATCACTCCACAATGACCAAGAGGGGACCTGTGTTTCTAGTCATTTTGAAGAAACAAAACTTAGATACAAAATTTTGTTTTAAGGTCTTTTTTCATAATATAACTTCAAATAAGCATTTATTTTTTAATTTAACCCTTAAAACTCAGTTATTGCTATAAAAACTCTAAATCTCCACAGTGTGTTTGAGATGGCAAGAAATGACAACGCAAACACACTGGTGTCGTGATTTACTATCTAACAGGGGACCGAGTTATTGTGTTTAACATAATCATTATTCAAAGATGATCTGCAATTAATACATTAGAGAACTATTTCTGCTTGATTTAACTCTTAAAACTCAGTTATTGCTAAAAAAAAACTCTAAATATCCACAGTGTGTTTATGATGGCAAGAAATGACAAATTAAACACACTGGTGTCGTGATTTACTATCTAACTGGGGACCGAGTCATTTTGTAAATCATAAATAAATCAAAAGTGGTTTGTTTAAAAAACTCATAAATGTATAAGGTGGTAAGGTGGGCCTTTTACACCCCATTTTACATGGGGCAAAAGTCACACATTATTTATACAAATACTGGAGCTAAAATGTTTTTTTTAAATAATGTCTTAACACTAGTTGAAGAATAGTAAAGTTTGTACTATTTTCTGTTTATTTTGATAAATGAAATAATGTTCAATGAATATAGGCTACTGTCATTAAAATATGTTAAAATAAAAAATAGAAAAACAAAACTTCTAATTACATTCTGGTTGTTTAGATTTTTAAATCCTTTTTTCTTGGATTCTGTGTAGAATTTAATTGTAATGTCATGCAAAGTTTGAAACTAGTCAGGGTATCTAGTAAAGAGATGTAATGCTTGTTCCTTTAGTAAGCAGCCTGTTAAACAGCAGAGTCTCTCTGGGCCAGCAGGCCATTCAAACAATAGAGGAGTGTGTGTGAACGACGTGTGTTTAAGAGCCCTTATAGTTCCTGCTCCAGCCTACAGGGGAGCTGCTGAGTATGACCTTAAACACACACACACACACTTAGGTCCCCACTTGG
Source organism: Gobio occitaniae (assembly GCA_033150135.1). NCBI lineage: Eukaryota > Metazoa > Chordata > Actinopteri > Cypriniformes > Gobionidae > Gobio > Gobio occitaniae. The sequence continues at coordinate 47,463 of JARQWZ010003404.1, read as the reverse complement.
TCATACGTTTTAAAAAAATTACCAGAGTGTTTTTACTTAATTTTCAAATGATTTAAACACACACACTCGTAGGTCCCCACTTGGTCAAAAGTACAAAAAATCACCAGAGCGTTTTTTTGTGTGTGTTTTTACTTGATTTTAACATGATTTAAAGCATGACCAACAGGGGACCTGAAAAATGTCCCCTCTTGGCTCAGAGGTCCCCTGTTAGTGAGTGTGTTACGACACCAAGGTCCCCTGTTAGATAGGTAGACAAGTACACACACACACACACACACACACACACACACACACACACACACACACTTCTTTAGTGACATTGTTGATTTCGTGGTTTAAACACAAAATGGCAGCACCGCCGACGGCTCCTATAACCCGAACGAAACTTGTTTATGGACACGCTCTTGCTCTCGCTCTGGTTGATGTGTGTGTGTGTGTGTGTGCGCGCTAATCCGGGAGAAGTGCCCATACAAGCAATTCAGCCCTTTATGATGTCAAACATACTTGCAACAAAAAAAAAAAAACGTTCAGAAATCGAAGGAGTGTATTTGACTCATAAATACTGGCACGTCCAACTCATTTTTTTTTTAACTTTGGCCATGTTTATCATGAGAATCAACTCTTTAACAGTGTAAATAACTCAGAATGCACAAAATATCATTAGACATGCTATTTAATGTGGCAGCCTCTTGGCATTTTCACACCAAATTTGTTGCAACCAAACAACATGGAAGTATAAAATTCACTTTCATGTTTTGATGCTAAAAAAAGTAAAGCTAAACACAATATGCAATTGTTTGTTTTATCTAGTGTATTGTTTTTGTATTCTGATTTCATGTGAAACGGATTTTATTCGATTAAAATCTTAAGTATTCAGCACAGAATGTATGCAAAAAATACATTGAATCCCAGGCATGACTGTATCCATTCTTCAAAAAGAGATGAACACAGCCTATCATGGCTCAAATGAGTCAGTTTCAGCTGTGCCAAATCAGTGACACTGTTATGACAGCATGAAAAGTTCAAGAAGTTTTCTAATGCGGTCTCCCCATCCCATAATAATACATCAGACGCATTCACACATTCCAGCAATTCTGTTGCCGTGGCAGTGCTGTCACCTGCTTCTCCGCTGTCTCTAAGACGGGGTGACGTGATTTTACAGCTAAGCCAACTAGATCTGCCTTCAATCCCAGAATTCCTCACACCTGCAGTGGATTATCTGTCCAGAAGGACAGTGAAAGAGTCTTCACTCCACAGCTCCTCCGTCTTGGGAGACAGAAACCTGTTGATCTGCGGTCGTGCTCACATCGGGCGTCTCCCGCAGAGCCATTTATTCAAGCAGCAGAACTCTGTGAGAACAACAGCACCAATCTACCACAGAATCACACATAACATATCATTTATAAGATTTACACAGAATCAATTGACAGACCCTATAAATTCTATTAAGTGCCCCTACTATGGCATTTGAAAGGTTCCTAGTTTTGTTTTGGGAGTCCTCAACAACAGGGGTCCGTTCTTCATACCTCGCTTAATACATCTGAGATGATTTGACAGATCCCAGATCTTCTAATCGTGATAATGTCTGGCTAATTTGGTTCTTCAAACAAATTTGTGGATTGGATTAAAATATCTGGATTAAGTTGAGGGCAGATGCATCGAAACTCGAAATCACGAACAGCAATGCAGCGATTGGCTGGCGGCAAGACAGCAACGTAATGACATCATATAATTAACCCTTAAATGCATGAATGTTTCGCCAAACATTCTTACATATTGGGGTCTTTAGCGACCCGGATCTATATCTAACATGGATAGATCTATACCTGTCGCGGTAATATATAAAACTCCTGATATTATAGCAACAATCACAGAAGAATAAAATAAAACATATTTCGTTACCTTTCGGAGCTTGGAAGGGTTCGGTTTGAGCAGATGTTTTATACCATCACCACTGTCCTCATCAGAGCTCATTTCCCAGTACAATCAGCATTTCCCTCATATTCGCCATCTCACGCATATCCTCAAAACTCATTTTTAACGTCTTCAAAATCAATATTTTGATCACTGACAGCTTCCTTCACCAGATCCATCATCAAGTGACAGTGATACTAATATCTGATTGTGTTCTGTACTTAGTAAATCGCTGAGCCATTTCAAGTTTTGCAGATTATATATATATATATTATTGTTTCGTTTTCTGTCTGAGATAAATATGAGTGAAATGTCACTTCATCATTGTGTATCAGACATTGGTGAATTGCAGTTATTTCATCATTATAGATTCATTTATTATTGTGCAGATAAAAAAATGCGTACAATCTTACACACCTCGGGTCGTTAGCGACCCTATACAATTTTGACAAAAAACTAGTGGAAAAACAGGCATTCAATTATAATTCTTATTTTTTTTTCTTATAATTCTATATATAATATTTTTTCTTGTTATATTGTTTAAAATGGATTGATTGAGGAATACTAAGAAGGTTGATGTCTAACTTTAAAAAATGAATGAGGAGGAGGAGGAGGAGGAGGGAAGTGAATGACATCTCGGGTTGCTAAAGACCCGAGGTATACATTTAAGGGTTAAAAAAGCCACCGGGCAAAAAGCTTTCTGGATTTCTGGACGTTTATAAGGAAACGTCCAAATCAACATAAAAGTTACAATAGATAAATGAAATGTGCTCTGTGCATCTCCTGCTCTGCATCAAGCCATCCCATAATATCCATCATCACTCAAATTAATGCACGGCTCAGATTAATGTACAACGTGTGTAAACCTCCAATAAAATGATAAAGTAATTATTCCATCACAAATAAATCGCTCAATCAAGTGGCTGTGTCTATAGTATTATACACAACATTATAATATTATTTTCAAATACATTTTTATATTATTACACTGTAAAAAAGTTAGGTTGAAAATGGACTAACCCAGCAATTGGTTTGTTTTAACCCAGCGATTGGGTTGTTTTAAGCAACCATTTAACTCAACCGCTGGGTTAAAACAACCCAATTGCTGGGTTAGTCCATTTTCAACCCAACTTGGGTTATTTTTAACCCAGCATTTTTTAGACTGTATTATTTAAAAGTACTATTATTGCCCCTGGTTCAGTAATGAACTCTTGTAATAAAGTAGCAGTGGCTGGGACAGATTTTAAGTATCACCTCAAGATGCAATCTAATCCTGTATACATGAAATAAGCCGCTCATGAGCAGGTTTAAGATTACGGACCTGTTGCTATGACAGCAAGTCCAGGATGAGTGTCGAAGAACCAAACAATCCAAGATCATGCCAAAACGTCAACAATCAAATCCGGCTAACTGAGTTAGCGGCGTATGAAGAACTGCGTTCAGCCCCGAAAAAAATTGCAAAAACGTTTTTTAAACGGAAACGGTAGTGCATTGAACCATAGATATGTATACGTAGATGCCCCATTAGCGACTGTTTCTATGGGTCGCTATACGTTAGCCGTCCGCCATTTGCGAACGGTCAAAGCGTGAACGCGCTTTGAGAATATTCAAATGTTGCCTGTGCGTCTGTAACCGTAGTTATACACAATCATGTATGAAATTAATATCTATACATCAATAGACTGCAATGTAATAGACTGTTAGGATTTCGTTTATCATTAATGGTAGATAATTCTGCATATTCTAAAAAATATTGCTTAAAGATCTTTACATTTTCTTAATATCATTAATATTGACCATCAGAGAACCATACAGACACATTGCTCAGCTTTTAATGAACGCAGTGAACTCATTATAAACAAGTTCATTGGAAAGAAATCATAAACCATCAACCAGTCAGCCATCAAAGTAAATAGATGATAAAAATAGTAATAACTTAGCTAGTAATGTATTTAATAAACATCAATATAGCCTATTTATTCAACCCATGTTTTAAGTAATCATCATGTATTATCTGAAAGCTTAAAAAACGTCATAAAATTATCAACATCACATTTTTAAACCATTTTTAAGAACAGGGAAAATGATAAATTATGAGTCAAAATGATAAATTATTATACATTTATTTAAAATATGAAAACACAAACCAACACATTTTCAGCTGTGAAAGGTGATCCAATTTCTTCGGGAATTTAAATCGCGCTGGGCTTTACAGAGGCTGTTGTTTTTTATGCGAGTGATGATTGACAGCCTCTGAAGTGTTGATGTGTGTTGACCGTTCTAAAATGGCGGCGCGTTGACGTGCCTGGAGAGATCGAATGGGGCATCTACGTATATACACACTCACCTAAAGGATTATTAGGAACACCTGTTCAATTTCTCATTAATGCAATTATCTAATCAACCAATCACATGGCAGTTGCTTCAATGCATTTAGGGGTGTGGTCCTGGTCAAGACAATCTCCTGAACTCCAAACTGAATGTCAGAATGGGAAAGAAAGGTGATTTGAGCAATTATGAGCGTGGCATGGTTGTTGGTGCCAGACGGGCCGGTCTGAGTATTTCACAATCTGCTCAGTTACTGGGATTTTCATGCACAACCATTTCTAGGGTTTACAAAGTGGGTTTACAAAATGGTGTGAAAAGGGAAAAACATCCAGTATGCGGCAGTCCTGTGGGAGAAAATGCCTTGTTGATGCTCGAGGTCAGAGGAGAATGGGCCGACTGATTCAAGCTGATAAAAGAGCAAATTTGACTGAAATAATCACTCGTTACAACCGAGGTTTGCAGCAAAGCATTTGTGAAGCCACAACACACACAACCTTGAGGTGGATGGGCTACAACAGCAGAAGACCCCACCGGGTACCACTCATCTCCACCACAAATAGGAAAAAGAGGCTACAATTTGCACAAGCTCACCAAAATTGGACAGTTGAAGACTGGAAAAATGTTGCCTGGTCTGATGAGTCTCAATTTCTGTTGAGACATTCAGATGGTAGAGTCAGAATTTGGCGTAAACAGAATGAGAACATGGATCCATCATGCCTTGTTACCACTGTGCAGGCTGGTGGTGGTGGTGTAATGGTGTGGGGGATGTTTTCTTGGCACACTTTAGGCCCCTTAGTGCCAATTGGGCATCGCTTAAATGCCACGGCCTACCTGAGCATTGTTTCTGACCATGTCCATCCCTTTATAAGCACCATGTCCCCATCCTCTGATGGCTACTTCCAGCAGGATAATGCACCGTCACAAAGCTCTAATCATTTCAAATTGGTTTCTTGAACATGACAATGAGTTCACTGGACTAAAATGGCCCCCACAGTCCCCAGATCTCAACCCAATAGAGTATTTTTGGGATGTGGTGGAACGGGAGCTTCGTGCCCTGGATGTGCATCCCACAAATCTCCATCAACTGCAAGATGCTCTCCTATCAATATGGGCCAACATTTCTAAAGAATGCTTTCAGCACCTTGTTGAATCAATGCCACGTAGAATTAAGGCAGTTCTGAAGGCGAAAGGGGGTCAAACACAGTATTAGTATGTGTTCCTAATAATCCTTTAGTTGAGTGTATATCTATGCATTGAACACCCTGTTCTGATGACGCAAGAGTTGCAGCTATGGCAGCTGAGAAGGCCATTGTTTGTGCTCTTTTTGAAGAATTTTTGTTTAATATGCTTGATGTTACAGTCCCTGCCCTTGTCGTCCACAATAAAAGAGAACATCCCAATCGAGTGAAGGGATTTGCGGAAACTGTGGTCCCTAATTATTGTGATCCTCGCATTTCAGGATGAAAAGACAAACTTGTCTTCTAAAATGTCTGAGAAGTGACGTGCTGTAATCTGATTAATCTTGCTGTCTGTTGCCATTTGTTAGTTCAGTGTAACGCGTCACAGACGAATTCATTGCCGAATTTATTTAGGTGCGCATGTGGGAACTGTATCAAAATGCCAAGCGAGGCTGAAAATGCAGTCAAAATGCTAATGTTTCGTCTTGACTTCACAACCAAACGACTTGGGATTCGTTTAATTGACTCAGAGTCGACTCTTACTTTAGAGACAATAACTTTTAATACGGTGCACTTTCAGTTTTAAAACTTTGCAGGATGTTTGAATTCACTTAGAAATATGTTACACACTACGTGAAAGGTCATTTTCGAAAATCCATAATAGGGGCACTTTAAATATATTAAACGGGACCTATTATCTTACATACACTCTAAACAATGCTGGGTTAAAAACAACCCAAGTTGGGTTGAAAATGGACTAACCCAGCGATTGGGTTGTTTTAAGCAAACCTTTATCCCAACCGCTGGGTTAAAACAACCCATTCACTGGGTTAAAACAACCCAATTGCTAGAGTGTAGTAAAAATATAGAGTGTAGTAAAAATCCACCCACTCCCTCTTTTTTTTAATCCCCATAAATCATAAAGAAATGTCTCAGAACAAGCCGTTTGCAGATTTCTAGCTTGTGATGTCACATAGCACAGGCCCCGCCCACAACTGCTGACGGACTCCGCCCTGCCTCTCAGTGAGATGTACACAGTCCGCCATGTTTGTCTCCTCGCCAGAGCATTCAAATAAGAAATGTGTTCTTATTAAAGCTACTAAAGTTATTCAGTCGAGAGCAGTGAGTGATTTTCTGTTTGTCTGTTGTTGTTTAATTCATATTAACAGCAGATATAGCTATAGGTACTGTAGATTACGCTGATGTCACTTTAATACACAGATCTAATATAAACACATGTGGTTTCTTTACGTTCACAGACATAACCGACTGTGTTTCTGTGAGCCGTGTGTGTTTTGACATAACCTTGTGTGTGTTTGACAGTTTAAGCGCAATAAGACGTGAAAGAGAACTTAGTTTAATACTCACGGGACGCTCCGTCTGACACACAGCTTTCTGTGCGCGTGCTTCGGATGTGTGTGTGCGCTCAAAAAAACATATATCATGCATGCAGATCATAAACTCTCATGATGATGAAGAACTGCAGTGTTACGTGAACATGACCGCGATAGAGATGATCATCAAAACCAAACAGATGTTTTAGTTTTTGTATCAGAGGCACAAGCTGTACAGGCTCCGCCCTATTCTAGACAAGGGGGCGGAGCTGCAGCTAATTTGTATTTAAAGACGCATGCACGAAAACAGCATGTTTTTCCTTCCACTCAAAAATGGGCATTTACAATATGATCTGTGGGGTATTTTGAGATGAAACTTCACAGACACATTCCGGGGACGCCTGAGACTCATATTACATCTTGTAAAATGGTGCATAATAGTTTGTCGGCATCTGTTTATACACAACTCTCTTAAAGGGATAGTTCACCCAAAAATGAAAATTAGCCTATGATTTACTCACCCTCAAGTCATCCGAGGTGTATATGACATTCTTCTTTCAGACGAATAAAATCTGAATTATATTAAAATGTTCAGGCTAATCCAAGCATTATAATGGAAGTAATAGTTTTTGAAGTCCATAAAAAATGCATCTGTCTGTCAAATAACGTGCTCCATGCGGCTCCGGGGTGTTAATAAAGGCCTTCTGAAGCGAATCGATGCGTTTGTGTATGAAAAATATCCACATTTAAAATTTTATTTCATTTTTTTCTATGGCACTGCATCAGCCACGCCATCACTTCCGGCGAATAAAGTCAAAACACCGGCGCAATCATAGATATATACATAGACTCCTCATTAGTGCCTGCGCGGATCGGTCGAATGAGGCATCTACGTATATATATCTTTGATCGCGCCAGTATTTTGACCTTATTCACTGAAGTTATGGCGCTGGGAAAACTAGATGACATTCGTCTGATAAGAGGTGAAAAAATAACAAATACTGTTGGGTTTCTCGCAGAAACCGATGATTTCGTGTCTTAAGACATCAATGTGTCGCCACGAGCCGCATGGTTTAATAAGGATTCGTATGTCTGTGTGTTTTTACTCTCATTGCTCTCATACTCTAAAATATCCCATTGACATCATTATACGACTATCAAACTGCAACGGTTGAGTTAAAAATCTTCATTTGTGTTCTACTGAAGAAACAAACACACCTACATCTTGGAAGCCCTGGGGGTAAGCAGATAAACATAAAAAAATCGTTTTTGGGTGAACTATCCCTTAAAGTTCCTGCCATACACACTGCAAAGACAAAAAGAAGGAAAAACTGCTCAGTCATATCATTTAACTGGTCTTTAATAAAACACCTTTCATACAAAAGTATATGTACAGTGTCACAGCAATTTATGGAAACAATTTTTTTTTTGTATTTGTCTTAAATACATTATGTATCAACAGTCATTCAAGAGACAGGAAATCAAACAAGGGTTTCAAGCCAGGGTGAAATGATGTGAAAGTCAACCATTACTAGTCCTTCCTGACAACTGAGTCCTTTCTTAAGAGTGTTTGTTACATTCATGATGTGATTCTTATGGAAGAGGATCAGACTCTTGAAAAGCAGATTAGAGTAAAGCTCACCAAAATATAAATAGAAGAATACTGCTTAGGGAAAAACACACACACACACACACACACACAAAATGGCTTTTGAAAGTTGTGCAGATGGATGAATATTGTTTTTAGAGGAAATTACATTGCACGAAACTGAGGATTAATGCCACAATCAAGACAAAAGAAGAAAGAACTGCAGTAAATGCAGAGGAACGGCCATCCTGCTCCTCTTGGACAGTATGCAGTGCACATCATTTGCATTTTGGTTTTTCCGGTAGCTGAATAACTGTATACAGTGGGAAAGATCATTGACATTAAAGCACCTTCAAGGAAAAAGTTTGTTTTGGAATAAAGACCTCGCAACCCTAAAGGTTTTGCGGTGATCTAGATCTTTTACACCATGTCAATACTGGAAGTGACTTTTATCGCACGTTTTCAGAGGTATGCCAGGTAATTTTAGGACAGCAAAACAATTGTATATATATCGTTAAAACTGCGTATATTTATATGGTTAAAAAACAAAAGATGATTTATTTATTACAGGGTTTCTGCAGGTTTCACCAAGTCAAATTTAAGACTTTTTAAGACCTTTTAAAGACCATTATAAATTTAATTTAAGACCTATTTAAAGGAAATGCAGTCACGAAATTACTTGAAAAGTAAATTAAAATTATTCAAATTGAACAAATCGATAAACTTGTATCGATAAACTTACACTTCCCCATAGCTCAATCCCACCAGGATTTCGCTGTTTTTTGTGATTTTTGAAATCAAAATGACTGAATTTGTGGTGGTAATTTCCAGAAATTTGCATAATTAGGATACCACATTTACGATATTATGAATTATATTAGATGCACAATAGTCACACATGACAATAGAACAAACCAAATGCATAAATCTTGTTTATTTTGGTTTCTTGACATTATTTTGTGGAGAAATTACGAATTAAGCAGGACCTCAAAAAATGCATTGTTGATTTTCAACAATTTCAACTAGAACAGAATAATTCCACGAATTTAAGACTTTTTTAAATTCTAGACTTTTTTAGACTTTTTAAGACCCAGCGGAAACCCTGTATTAAATAAAAAATTTTCGATTCAATTTCAGTGGCTGTGCAGCACACGTGCAAAAAGCCTGTAGGAAAAGATGTTTTTAGAGAACAAAAAAATGTGTGAATTGGGTGCAAAAATAGAAACAGGCGGTCAACAACGCAACATGAACACTTCAAGTGTAGACAGATTTGTTGGTTTTGTTCGGTGGTGAATCTGGTGATGTGCCACTCACATCCAGTGTTGACACGGCATCAAACTGTGTGTGAAGCACAGCCGGCAGGATGTTATAATTCTGGGTGAATAAATCAGAAGAAAAGTAAGATTTGCACATGTTTTTCATCGTCTGGACGCAGGACTCGGGTGTGCAGCATGAAAGGGTGTCATTGGCACACAGACATTCCTCGCCCTTTCCGCCCACCCTGACCATCAGCCATTGTGAACTTCAGGCTTCGCTCCCACTGTAACACTGCGTGGCGTTTAAAGGGATAGTTCCCCCGAAAATCATTTAAATCACCATCATGTTGTTCCACACCGGCATGACTTTTTCTTCTTTGGAACACAAAATAATGTTGTAGTTAGTGGGGTGGAGTCTCTAAACAATAAAAATATGGCAAAATATAAGAGAAATACAGAAACACCTGTACAAGTATGTGTGACTGTACGGTTGATATGTCTGTAAAAGGATATATGCATATATATATTAGGGCTGTCAAACGATAATAAACATTGTTGTTCACATAATATATGTGTGTGTAGTGTGTATAATTATGATGTGTATATATAAATACACACACATGCATGTATATATTTATATATAAATTTTTAATTTATATATAAAAGGTTTATATTTATATATAATATAAATTATATAAATATAAATACTGTATATAAATGCAAATATTTCTTAAATATATACATGCATGTGTGTGTATTTATATATACATCAATTATACACACTACACACACATATTATGTAAACACAAACTTTTATTTTGGAAGCGATTCATTGTTTGACAGCACTAATATATATATATATATATATATATATATATATATATATATATATATATATATATATATATATATATATATATATATATATATATATATATATATATATATATATATATATATATATATATATATATATATATATATATATATATATATATATAATATAATTTTTTAATCTCTACTTCAGTGGCCTCAGGCCACAATCACACTGTTGTTTCGGGACCCATTTAAAATGAATATATAATAATACATATTATTGTTATTTAATTTTTTTATTTAATTCAATTAAATTGTACAAATTAAAAAAAATAATAAAGAAATATATTACTATGGTAAAAATATTATGGAACTAAAAAAAAAAAAAGTGTACTTAATTACGGCACATGACTTGTGGGGGAAAAAAAATATGTATATCTAATTATTATTTTACTGTACAGAACAACAGTAGAATTACATTATATTCATGGCTGAAAACTCAAACACTGGGTCCAAAACACCAACAGCTGACTTTTATTATATGTCCCAAAGCAGTTGTTCTAAATATCTTCCACCGGGGAATGAAAGTCACACGTGTTTGGAAAGACATGACGGTGAATAAATTATGATTAAACGTTTTTTTGGGTGAACTATCCCACCACATCCATACACCCAGAAAGACATCCAGCACGCATTTCAACCACAAACATTCTCTTTATTTCACTTTAAAGGATTATAGAAATGCTTTGAGAAGTGCAAATTGGTCAATATTCCAGATATTTCCTAATAATATTAATCATTATTATAACAATATTAATATATGTCTATACTTGTTGCAGTCAGGGTGAAATATTACGCAGGCTCAGCCTTATGTCACCAGCTGTCCCGCTCGGCCACGTCCTGTATATACCAGTTATTTTTCCGAGTTCTTCCGAGGCCGTCGGAAGCTGGACATGTTCTCTAGTGCATAGATGCGCCGCGAAACCTCCTCGATCCCGGCGGCGTCGAACTCTCCCAAAACCTGCTCGTCACACTCCACCGCAATGGCGTGCTCCACCGGGATGCATGGGTAATCGTCCAGTCTGGCGCCGCCTCCCAACCCCAGCCCTAATCCCAGTCCCAATCCCAGCCCTGTGGCTTCAGTGCCCATAATCTCCTCCGCCTGCTCCACGGAGCAGCACAGCTCACCTCCGCTCGCGATGCCCAATCCCATTCCCACGCTGGGCATGGCTGAGCCATTCATGGCCCCCGGGTGCTGAGGGGCGGAGTCACACACTAAAGCACTGGTTATGTCTGTAGGTACATCCAGAGGTTTCTCCGTAATCGCCTCGGTCTCTCCAGTCTTACCTACTTCCACTGTGGACGGCGCTGAGGGAATCTCCGGAGTGGTCATGGGATCAGCTTGAGCCATAGTGGTGTTGTAACTGGGCGGAGGGGTTCGGTATTTCTGCTTATCCGCATCGGAGCCGGACCGCTTCTGATCGTCCCGTTCTGGGGAACTGGAGAGGGCCGGGAATCCCACTTCGGATGCGGCGGAAACACTGAGATGAGACTTCAGAGGGACGGGGATGGACATGGAGATGTGGTGCCTGTCACTGGGAGAGAACAACACAAACAGAGGCACACGGTTAGCATTAGGCGCAAGACATTTTCTGATTCGGGTTCAATTAAAATTATTAAACAACGAATACAAAAAAATGTGGTAAGGAAAAATGCACAATCCTAGGGTTGGGTATCGTTTAGGGATGCCACAATTCTCAATATAATATTGAACCGTTCGGTACGGCAATCACGGTTCAATACCCACTTTGGAATTTAATTTAAATTTCTACAAATTCTATAATTTGCCTCCATCCCAATATACTGAACAACGCAACATACATTCACATCACACATTAGTGGTAGAGTTATATTCACGGAGCACTAGTTATTCACAATCACGGTTCATTATTTGCATGCGTTTTAAAGCCTTGCCGGTTTAACATTTCATTCATGTGCTTATGCACATGCGCTTTTCCGAGCGCGCGCACTAAACGCCTGTCCAACACGCGATTACTGGACTAAGTCGTCTTACTGCGCTAATACTGTCAAATACACACAAGATTAACATAAACAACGTCGGTTATGTCTAGAGTGAAAGAAAAATCGGCGTGTCTGTATATTAGATTATTATTATTGAAAGACCTCTAAATTGACAGCAGCGCAGCCTATAGTGAACATGCGGTCCTTAAAGGGACAGTTCACCTCTAAATGATGTCATTATTTACTCACTCTAATATTGTTCCAAACCTGTATTCATTTCTCGATGACAGAATTTTCAGTTTTGAGTGAAATATCCCTTTAATGTTAATACAACAACAAAAGACAAAGAGAAAATCACTCACTGCTCTTGACTGAAAAACTTTAATACAGTAGCTTTAATAAGAATCAGTGTATATTTTATAGTGAAGTCTATGTAGTGTTTTATTTTTACATTTATTAATTCAATTTCATACTTAAATGCTGCTGTACAGCTCTGAGCTGCCAGTGTAAATCTTTATATATATTTATATTATATTTTACAATACAGGAATGTGTACAAGGGTTTTTTTTTAAGTAAAGTTTTAAGTTTAAGTAAGGTTTTTCAATTCTTTTAAGTAAAATAAAGAAACAGTATTGCAATAAAAAATAGTCTTGTTTCTCCTTATCCTCTTGCTGTTCCTGACGCTTAAAAATAGAATAGCAAAAAACTGATGTGACAAGCCATCAGAACCGAACCGAAAACCGTGGTTAAAAATCGAGGTATGCATTGAACCGTGGACTAACTGTATTGTTGCATCCCTAGTATCGTTTGAAATTCCGATTCTGCTTATCGATTCCAATAAGGTAAAAAAAAAGATAGCATTCACATTTATTCTTATTGCAAAACATTTCATTGTAGCTGAATATATGAACACAAATCTTTTGATCTTAAATGTTTTAAAATCACATTAAGGCGAGACACGGCAGGTGAAAGCATCATTTTGAGATTTTGGGCCAGTTTTCTCCTTTAACATGTAAGCTTTCATGTCAAATTTTTTTTTTTTTCTCAATATTACACATTAAGGTGGTTATTTCATTATATTTGTGTCAACTTGCGCCTTTATATTTCTACCTGAAATCATCAAAATTGATCATTCTAACGCTTCCGTGCTGTCTCCATTCACAGAAACATGTCATGCTTCTGGTATCATTATAAAGCTCTCAGTCTCACACACAGCGCTGTCTAATCCAAATATGGCCATTTCCTTTGTAGAACTAACCAACCGCGAAAGTTTGCAGCCGATTGGTCGATGTGAATTTCTCACTGCGTGATACGCGCTGCCAGGGCTCTGAACCGGTGCAAGGAACGAAAACGAAAACCGGAAACGAACGAAATTTTAAGAGGAACAAAAACGAAAACGAAATCAAAATCAATTTGAATCGTTCTGAACAGAAACGTTAATTTGAAATGACCATTAACCGGTTAACAACGTTATTTCATCGTTCTCTTTACTATTTTTATTTGGCAGTGACCAATCATGAATTGAGTAGTACAGCATGTGACGTTGATGGATCAAGCGTGAGTGAAATGCCCGCGCACCATCATCTATGAATCTACCGTCAGTATAGAGCGCGCATTTTCATGCCTCAAGTACATTTCTTTCCCCACTGAGGTCTACAATGAAAGCGCAGGTATTGGAGGACATTCTTTTCGAACATTTAAATAAGCAGTTCGGACTTTAAGCTCAAATAGACTGATTTAGGCTAGTTTGTGGAGTCCGTTTAAGCCTATCCAAGTAGGCTATCATCTATCAAACATTTTTCCTATAGTCTTTCAGATTGCCAATACAGGACAGCTCAATGTTTTCTATAGACGGTTGATGCTTCGTATTAAATGGTATGTTATATTGCATTAAATGATCAAACTTTATTAGCTGACTGAATTTGATTATGTGATTCAAGGACGTGTTGCGCAGTGTTTGCTTTGAAATTACCAGTTGACGGTGCATTAATGGTTATCCAGTTTATTTATTCTTTATTCATACATTTTTTAAAACAAGTCGTGTTGAAAAAAAGTTATGTAACGTTACAAAGAATGTTATCACTCTTCTGAAAAGAATTAGGCATAAGAGCCACTTTTGATTGTCTAACGCTCCATTAAAACAGGTCCGCTGTTTATGCTTTGTAATTAATGCATGTATTTCTGTTGTGGTTTTAAAAATGTTATGAAATAAATATTCAAGTTTAATTACCATGCGTTATATTATTATTGAGAGAAAATAAGTCTATTTATACATATTTGTTTAAAGTATAGGCTAAATTAAAATTACGTTATTAACCGATATTTTTTCAAATCAAACCGTTTTCGGAACAGTAATGTTTATTGAGGAACGCAAAAACAGAAACGCTATAATATCGATTCTGCTCGGAGTGAACGGATTGATATTTTTTTCCGTTTTTAAGCCCTGCGCGCTGCTGCTTCCTTGTGTATTCTCCGGCTGAGAGAAAATACTGCAGACAACGCCGAAATCAGCTCATAAACGCTCACAGAAAAGACCAGGAAGCAAGAGCCGGTAAAAAGAAAGTAAACAACAACAGATTAGACGATGAAACCCGTCAGAATTACATTCAAATAGTTATAGATGGACACACACAAACAGGGACAGCTCGTCTGCGGTGTGTGTGACTGTTGTGTGTGTTTGTTAAGGTAGTTCTCTTCAGATTAAGGCTATTGCTATTAATAATTTATTAATTTATCAATTTCCATGTGTTTTAAATATTATACACTACTGATATTAATGAACTGAATGTATATTTAGTTTGTAGGTTGGGGGTTTCATAGAATTGTAAGCAATTATTCAATATAAATCGTTTTCTTTCTCAGTTTTTTCTCACACTCAGATTATTCAGGAGCACTAGTCTTATACTGAACTATAATTTGAAGGCTTTTCCAGAGGGATTTGTTGATATATCATTCCTATCCTGAGTTATAGGTCCTTTTACTCCAAAAAAACATGGCGGAAATAGATTTTTTTAAGGCTATTGTCAGTATTCTCTAATTTACTAAAGCACAAATAAGATCATAATCATCTATTATGTCAAGAATTTTAAACCTGGTCCTTTCCAATTTCCAGATTTTGTTTTTGGAAATGTATGCAAATGAGTGTATATTTAAGTATATATGGCCTCATTTGCATATTAAAACATTAATTTACACAAAACTTGTAATACATTTTTTTCTTATGTTTATGCCAGTGACAAACTGGAGAAGTTTCACAGTGATATCTTGTCATTTACAAAAATTCCCTGTTCATCTGTAGCGTCTCGCACACAGGAACGATAAGCGGAACCGAGATGCGCGTTTCTCATCGGTTTTGGGAAATTTGGAACCGGTTCTAAAATGGAACCTGTTCTCGATTCCCACCTTTAAGAATCGAGAGATGGGAAAGAAACTCAAGAGTGTGAAGATGCTGATGTCAGTGGAGCTTTTTGTTGCTGATGGATCATCTCATAATTCATTTACACACATTGAGAGCCTGGGAGAGCTCCGCCAGAGTCTCTGATCCTCAACCTCACACACGCACTCAAACAAACACACTCACACCCCCCCAAAACACACACAGCTGTCGGACGACATACATCATCTGAAATATGACGTCTAGAAAGTAAAAGAATTGTATAGGATTAGTCATCCTTCACACAAGAGCTCCAACAAGCTGCAAAGCTAGGAAAGTAGCTCATGCAAAAACACTGTTATCTTGCATTAACGTAAAAAAGATCATGCTACAAAATATTTATTAAATAATCAGGGTTCCTGCAGGTTTGAAAATACAATTTCCAACAGATCTCCATTACTTTTTCATTCATTTTAGGAAAATATAGCTCTGCTCCCAAACACTAGAATATGGAAGTAACTTTTGCTGAAGCTTCTGATGTTGTTTTCCAGTGCAAATATCTAAAATATTCTTAACTCAAGATACATTTACTTGAGAAGCAAAATGACATAAGATAAGAAATCGTGATTTTATGGGTTCAGAAAAATCCACTTAATTCAAATGCAAGTCATTTTTTTACCCATTAACAGATACTTGTTCTCGATTCAAGCAAAAACTCATTAAAAGGATTAGCTCACTTCAAAATGAACATTTCCTGATAATTTCCTCACCCCATCTCATCCAAGATGTTCCTGTCTTTCTTTCTTCCGTGGAAAAGAAATGAAGTTTTTTGAAGGAAACATTCCAGGATTTTTCTCCACATAATGGACTTCAATGGGAACCAACGGTGAGCAATTTAGGTTAAAAAGTATATAAATGTTTCTTTTTTTTGTAAATGTGGCCGATGGTTTGTCTAGACCAGACACTATTCCTCTGGGATTGGTCAGAGCCTCTGAAGCCCTTCCTCTGAAACTGCATTGATTTGGACCTTCAACCGTTGGTTCCCATTGAAGTCCATTATGTGCAGAAAAATCCTGGAAAGTTTTCCTCAAAAAAAACTTAAATTCTTTTCCACTGAAGAAAGAAAGACATGAACATCTTGGATCAGATGGGGTGAGGAAATTATCAAGAAATGTTAATTGTAAAGTGAACTAATGCTTTAAATGAGTTTATGCTTAAAACAAGAACAAGTATCTGTCAATGGGTATGAAAATTACTCACATTTGAATTAAGTGGATTTTTCTGATCGCATAAAATCACGATTTTCTCATTTTACTCAATTTCTCAGAAAACAAGACTTAATTTCTAAAGTAAATGTATCTTGATTTAAGGATGTTTAGATATTTATGCTGAAAACTAAAATCCTGAGGAAGAGTTTTTTTCTCTGCAGTGCATGCAGTTACATTTTTTAATGGTTAAATTAAAAGTTATTAGTCAGAAAGCATGTCTAATTAATGTAAATCGTGAAACATTTACAATTTAACAGCAATTTATTCAAAGTATACATTTTTTTTAGGGCCCTATGAAATAAGTTTTTTTGATTTATTCATCCAAAAGTTGACACATTCTGTAACATATATTGAAAAAAGAAACAGATATTTTATATTGTAATAATATTTCATATTATTACTGTTTTACTATATTTTTGATCAAATAAATGCAGCCTTTGTGTGTTCAAGTTTCTAACAAAAACGTTAAAAACATTTACAAACCACATTGAAAAAAAGCACAATTTAAAAAAATAGTTATTTTCCACAATAAATAAAATTGATATATTTATTTAAGGAGGTATTACATTATATGTATTTAAATCGACTTTCCATTTGATTGTGAAAAAAACTGCACTTTTATTTAACACAAAAATGTATTTAAAATGTAAAGAAGCTGCTTTAGTTCTAAGATGAAAACTGGATGCCACTCATTGAAATGTAACACACTGTAAAGAGGTCATGTGACAACAATTTGACATTGTTTGAAATGTTTGGTAAAAGGTTCTTTAAATTGTAGACGATACACAGCGTACACAGTGTAATCTATAGTCCGTATGGTTAGTGTCTTCATTACGGCAGTGAGGATATTCACTCAGAGCCGTACAGAACGTGTGGTGGAGAGATTTGTGGTTTGATTCCTGTGTGTCTGGACAGGCTGCATTACTACATAGCAGCTTTAATGTTGTCCAACCGCAGCAATGAATTTCATTACCAAGAATAAGCAAAGAAACATGCTCCCAAATTCCTCATCAGTTCACTGAAAACAAACATCTAATGGTTGGCCATAGCGTGTCGTGTCCTGTATCATTTCCCAAATGATTCTTCTTGCGCTCAGACCGTTTGGCTCGTAATTAGATCCAGTTTTCAGATGTGAAATCGAGAGAGACGTTCCAAATGAAATGTTACTGTGAGCAAAACCATAGCATTTCAAAACAGCCGTCAGATGAATCTGCAAAGCATTAGTGCGGCGTTCAAGAACGTGTCGGCCAATGGCGGCCTCAGTCGTTGAACGCCATCTCTCAGACGAATATCATTTATATATGATTACAGATTAC
This sequence comes from Gobio occitaniae, assembly GCA_033150135.1. Lineage (NCBI taxonomy): Eukaryota > Metazoa > Chordata > Actinopteri > Cypriniformes > Gobionidae > Gobio > Gobio occitaniae. Next base: position 29,069 of record JARQWZ010003404.1, on the reverse strand, counting down.
AATGACAAGCTGGTTATTTTTAAATACCTTAAAGGGGTCCTATTTATGCTTTTCACTTTTTCAACTTTAGTGTGTAATGAGCATAAACAACATCTGCAAAGGTACGACGCTCAAAGTTCAGAGCAAAGGGGGATATTTTCTTTTACAGAAATCAATAAAAGGACTACAACAAACGGCTGGTAGGGACTACAACGAGCTTCTTCACGGGTTAGTGACATCACAAACCTAAAGTTAGCATAAACCCCGCCCACAGAAACACACAACAAAGGCCATGTTGAGAAGAGGAAGAGTTGTAGTCGAGCACAGTCGTCTGTCTTTCACATTTACTGCAATACAGAACCAACACAAATACAATAGCATGTCATAAAGCTAAATGACAACATAAGTTATAACTGTAATTAAACTAAACTACACCTGTTCTATCTTCAGATATTCTCTGGCTCATCTCACAACAGTTCCCACACCAGCGATTTATAGATTATCATGACAGAATATGCTAATCAATGAAGATAGTTAACTCATAAATTCATCAAGTAAGCATTCAGAAGCGTCCTGTCTCATTCTACATGTTGTCTCTTCTTGAGTCTCTCCATCATTGTCTGACTCCGGTTTGAACATAAAAGGCTGAACAGTTTCTGATATTTTCAGTGTGTGTGTGTGTGTGAGGTAATCAGAGCTGCTAACATGAGCTCTTGAAGCTCCGCCCTCTTCCTGAAAGGGGGCGGGGAGCAGCAGCTCATTTGCATTTAAAGGGACACACAAAACCAGCGTGTTTTGCTCACCCTCAAAAAGTGACAGTTTTAACATGCTATGAAAAATGATCTGTGGTGTATGTTGAGCTAAAACTTCACATACACACTCTGGGGACAACAGAGACTTACTTTACATATTGTAAAAACGGGCATTAGGATGTAAACAAAGGGCAAAGCTTTTTGTTATACTGTTTGTATTTGCATAGGTTTCTGACAATTATCATGATTAAATGGTGTATAATATTGTGTCTAAAATGTATAAGAACGTCCTATGAAATCTGGACAATCCTCTTGTTTGTTAACAATCTTACGTCTGAATTGGTTTAAAATTGACGGCATCCTTAATATTTACACATGAGTACTAGAGCTCACGGTTATGTAAGGGCTGGGGCGGGACATTTCCCAAACACACGGTGCCAATCACAACACACTGGGCCAGCTAACCAATCACAGCACATTTCATATTTCACAAGGAGGGGCTTCATTGAAAACGACGCGTTCGAGTCAAATAATGAGAGGTGCAAATAATGTAAAATATATGAAAATTAATGTTTTTTCAAACAATCATGCATGAAAGCGTATTCTAGTACACACAAAAACAAAATCTTTGAAATAGGAGCTTTAAATACACCACAAAACACCAACGTATGCATGTGTTATGTAAAGCATATGGGCTCCATCTACCCAAGTGTTTAGACGTCATAGCAGGGAAAAAGACCCCCCCCCCCCAGAAGGGAAAAATAAAGCATTTTTTGTTTGGAGCAGGAGGCTATTTGTTAGATTGTGCTTCCCCTTATAAATGAGTTCCTCTAAACATGTGTCAAAGCGCAGCCCTTAATCAAGAGCAAGGGGCTGGTGTGTGCTGGAGGACGGCTAAAGATCGCCCGTGCGGTCGGGACACAAGAAGAGGGGGCTATTTGCGCTCAAGCATGCCAGACTGATCTCCCAGAACCGTCATAATATTTTTCATGCAGCACATTTTTTCTATTGGACTTAAACTTGGCTCTTAATATGGGCCAATTAGGCCGTCCCAACCCCCCCCTCCAGGAGCAGAGCATTGGCAGGGAGAGGGAACGTATCTCACGGCTTCCTGTGTGGGGACGGGTGGAGGTCCGAGAGCGAACCGGAGGGGCTGAGGAAGAATAACGGCGGCAGAGGTGTGTATTTTTGTGAAACAGACTCTGGAACGAGAAACAGATTCAAACTCCCCCGGAGGAATTCGGGAAACCACAAATTCTCCACAGTTGGGTGAGAAGCAAAAATAAATGCAGGATGACGGTAAATAAAAAAAGATAGCTTGAATAATGTTTGCTTAAGACCTTACACCTCTCCTACAAACATTACATTAACGGCGTACTAACAAATACATCATAATCATAAAAATATCATCTTTTTATAATTATAGAAAATGATATACCTATATAATAATAATAATAATAATATAACTGTCCATTTTTAGAATAGGAAATTACGTAATTATAGCAATAACTGACGACTTTTATAGTAAAATAATTGTAAAGTTAATTTGTTTATTTTCTAGTTAAAAATAGCAACTTCAATTAAAAAAAAAAATATTTTCCTTCGTTCGCTTGAGGGAATGGCTAAGAAAATGACATTTTATGTTATCCAAGAAACGGAGAGAAGCATCTTTTTCAGATTATAGAAGGGCTGGCCTTCATTCAGAGTCAAGCAGCATCGCACAAATGCCTTCGCGCTAATTTACCTATTGACATAAAAATGCGTTGTTTATGTGGGTGACAAATTGTTTCCTGTACTCCCGGCAATCTGGACGCGCGCCAGTAATGATGCTTCAAAACGCTGACAGGAATGATCACACATTCTGCATGTTATGGGATTGCAGATTTTATGGAGATTGTTTCCGATGACGAGCTCAGGGTTCTGTAATCGGAATGCTTTCTTGGCGGGACGGCCGAGAGGATTGTAAAGAATAAAGGATCATTGGAGGAACGCTGATGGAGTTACGGAGGAACGCTCCACCAGATGTGAGGGCAAACACCTATCAGTGTGTTCTCCACGGCTTCATCCCACTGCAGATCTGACTGGACAGTTCCAAGAGTTTTTCACTCTGATTCAACGCCTATACATTTGTTTGTGAGCTGCAACTGAAATAAAGAGAAAAGAAAGGAGGAGGGGGGATGAAAATGTATAAATAAATACAAATTATTAATGATTATATATATATTCTGTCTTTCTGAGCGTTGTGAGTGTGTGTGTGAGTGTGTGTCATAGTCAGGACATTCACAGTCAGCACGTTCTCTTCTGTCTTTCTGAGCTGTGTGTGTGTGTGTGTGTGTGTGTGTCATAGTCAGCGCGTTCTCTTCTGTCTTTCTGAGCTGTGTGTGTGTGTGTGTGTGTGTGTGTGTGTGTCATAGTCAGCGCGTTCTCTTCTGTCTTTCTGAGCTGTGTGTGTGTGTGTGTGTCATAGTCAGTGCGTTCTCTTCTGTCTTTCTGAGTGTCGTGTGTGTGTGTGTGTGTGTCATAGTCAGTGCGTTCTCTTCTGTCTTTCTGAGCTGTGTGTGTGTGTGTGTGTGTGTGTGTCATAGTCCGTGCGTTCCCTTCTGTCTTTCTGAGTGTCTTGTGTGTGTGTGTGTGTCATAGTCAGGACATTCACAGTCAGTGTGTTCTCTTCTGTCTTTCTGAGCTGTGTGTGTGTGTGTGTGTGTCATAGTCAGGACATTCAGTCAGTGCGTTCTCTTCTGTCTTTCTGAGTGTGTGTGTGTGTGTGTGTGTGTGTGTGTCATAGTCAGTGCGTTCTCTTCTGTCTTTCTGAGTGTCTTGTGTGTGTGTGTGTGTGTCATAGTCAGGACATTCACAGTCAGTGTGTTCTCTTCTGTCTTTCTGAGCTGTGTGTGTGTGTGTCATAGTCAGGACATTCACAGTCAGCGCGTTCTCTTCTGTCTTTCTGATTGTCGTGTGTGTGTGTGTGTGTCATAGTCAGGACATTCACAGTCAGTGTGTTCTCTTCTGTCTTTCTGAGCGTTGTGTGTGTGTGTCTGTGTGTGTGTGTGTCATAGTCAGGAAATTCACAGTCAGTGCGTTCTCTTCTGTCTTTCTGAGCGTTGTGTGTGTGTGTGTGTGTCATAGTCAGGACATTCACAGTCAGTGTGTTCTCTTCTACCTTTCTGAGCTGTGTGTGTGTGTGTGTGTGTGTGTGTCATAGTCAGGACATTCAGTCAGTGCGTTCTCTTCTGTCTTTCTGAGTGTCGTGTCGTGTGTGTGTGTGTGTCATAGTCAGGACATTCACAGTCAGTGCGTTTTCTTCTGTCTTTCTGAGTGTCGTGTGTGTGTGTGTGTGTGTCATAGTCAGGACATTCACAGTCAGTGCGTTCTCTTCTGTCTTTCTGAGTGTCGTGTGTGTGTGTGTCATAGTCAGTGCTTTCTCTTCTGACGGAAAAACTGATGCTGCGTTTATTGAAATGAAAAATGAATCACATGCATTAAAATGCTAGTTTTGACAGCACTAATATACACACATACACATGCTATGTTTCAACCAAGATTTGCTAACTTATAGTTGTCTTTGCACATTAAACGGGCGAGAAGGTATTGTAACATAGAAAGGACCTATATTTCTAAGTGTACCCAGGATTAAGGGATTACCAAGGGTGGACATCCAAAAATATTGTTTATTATGAATCAGGCATTCCTTCAAACTATTTGACAGACATTTATATACTGGATTAACTTGTTGTGAAAATGTATAATAAAACAGTTGCTTGATGAATCATGTTCCCAAATGGATGGAAAAGAATCCACCCATGGTGCCAAGAACTTACTGTAGATGGGTGGAGCTTGTGACTTTCGGCCAGCGCTATAGGCTAAACTGGGTGGGCGGGTTTAGATTTAAACCAAACCAAAAAAACAGAACATGAAGGGTTGAACAAGATAAAAAGATGAAGATTTATGGTTTGTTAGTGTTGCACTTTCAGCAGAGTTCCAGGAGATTCTTCAGAACTCCCAACCCCACCCTAGAGTTTCCATCCTGGGGTGTTGAGTCACATCAGCCCCTTCACGTCCACATTCCCCCCGCGCCTCCCTGTCTTTACCCGCTCTCAGGAGCTCACAGTGGGGCTGCAGACCTCTAAAGCTCTGCCAGAGTCCTGCACCATAAATAAGAGAATGTTTCGCATATTGGGTTTGAACTCGGCGGGACACGTCATTAACACAGCGGCACCATGTCTTGCACCCCCCGTCTGCCTTTCACCATCTTCGCTCTCGGTTTCTTCTTACACTCCATCCACTGTTCTAAACTCTCATCGTTTTGCTCCTCTTCCCCACTTGGCATCTCAGACGGGACTGGAAACGCATGAGTCTGATTATAGCTCCAGATGAAGGCTGAATCTCGCTGACAATCAGTGTTTGAATGGGAAAGAGCAACAGGATGGTGAAAGGATCAGTTAGAGATGTGAGATAAGCAGACTGAGCTTGTTCGACAGGACTCCGCCATGTTAACATTTTACACAAAACTATGGCACAATCTGCATACAATTTGCGCCCACAGAAAGCTACACAGATGCCTGGCATTTACAAAGTTCGAGATTTTTCCTCAAAATCAGTGCCGATTCTGCATGGGCTTTGCCGGTCAGACATCTCTAATAGACTTTAGTTTGAGCAAACATTATTTGATGTGACGTTTTTAATGCCCAATCCCATTTCTACCCCTACACTTTCGATTCTCTTTTGGTTGGAGGGGCCAGATAGCCCTTCAAACGAAGATTTCTCAGGACCCCACTTCAAACAAAGGGGTGTGAGAAATGTCCCTGCATACACAGTAGTGTTGTCAAAAATATCAATATTTCGATATCTATTGATACTGAATATCTGAACGATACCAATACTCCCTTCTACAGTATCGATACCAGCTGCACTTTCTTGCTCTCCTCTCATCTCCGACCGACAGCGAGTCTCTCATTCACTCCAGTTAACCCCCTGAACATGGTTGGTGTGACGGGTCTGAATTTTGCGCAAGATTGCACATAATTCTACTCATTCCCGCAGATTTAGCGCTCGCATCTGAAGCGCACACACACATACCGTAATAAAGCCGCCTCTGACATTCAAGTGCTCCTTTTTTCCAGCTTATTAATGGTCAGTATTCGCATAAACACAGTCGCAAACAGTTGAGGAAGAATGTGTTACAGGAACAGTGTTTGGGATCCATGCGTGCGTCAGGTCTTAAAGGGGCAGCAGCCGAATAAACATGCCACTAATAATAATGTTTTTAAAACTACAAAAAGACAAACGATCACTTACTGCTCTTGACTCATTAATTGGGCTGTGTATCACCAACAATGTCACGATACGATACGCATCATGATACGATACGTATCACGATATGGATCAATTTGGAATTAAATTTCTTTTGACCAGAGTTTAGTAACAGTAATATCTGTTTTCATTGAATAACCAGTGTTAGAACAGCTGTGATAACTGAAAAACTATTTTGTTTTTGTCATTAAAAAAACTGAGTTAAATGAAATAAATACATTTTTACAAAAAAACTTTGGAAAGGCTTGGTTCAGTATTGATTATTTTGGATATATATCAGGTACAATACATGGCACATTTTGGAATGTAAAACAAATCTCGCGATAAATCTAAAATCTAAAACAAATTTGGGAAAACCAATCTCTTAACTAATACTGTAAACTATGGGAGTCAGTTGTACTATAATATTAAAGGTAAAAAATAACTGATTTGTACAAACACTTAAATTACATTATGTTTTTTTTTATAATAATAAAGTTATAATATTAACTTTACAAATTACATAATCATATAGTCCTAGATTTTATTTGAAAATATAAACAGTTAGATGGTGGCTGTCATAAAAACTTGCCAAATTAATTCAAACAAGCATTAAATATCGAAGAACATTAAAAACTAGAGCTGAGCTGCGCCAAAGCGATCTCACGCCACAGCGCCAAAACGGTATTTATGTTTTTGAATTTCATAATAAAATGGACACAATTCGAAATCTGAGACCTTGTTTTATATCAATAGCAACAAAGCACAAAGAGTATTGCTATTTAATGGATGTGAGGCCCGCTGCAATGTTCCGTTCATTCATTAACTGAAAACCTCTTCTCCATTTTGAATGTCTTGCACTGCTGCTCGCATTGCGTTGATGACATTCAAAAGCACACAGTATCGATACGCAGCAGCTGTATCGATACGCACATCGCCAGGAATTCATGACGATGTATCGTTGTGTCGATATTCTGAGCACAGCCCTACTCATTAACATGTGTAACTTTAATGGATTCGTCTGCAATTCATTTTTTATAATGAATATTATCCGATGTTATTTTAAATTTGATTACTCTGTTTTTTTATTCAGTTTCTTACCGGAATACTGTTAGACCTCCTGAAAACAAAAAGCAGTCTATTTCATTTGTACATTTATTCTATTCTATTAAATTTTTTGATTTGTTCTTATTTTATTACTGTTTACTTGTCTTTTTAAATTCAATTTACCGTTTGAAATCAAGCTACCTTGTGCTGTGTAAGCTATTGCAACAAAATTACCCCGTTGTAAAAAATACATTGAGTAAGCAAATATTTGTAAGATAATTGATCAAATTTATATATGAAAAAGAAATTAAAAGCTTTATCATATAAAGTGATCTCTTCAGATGGAATTTTTGATTGCCTAGACTTTCAATTGATGAAAAAAAAAATGAAATGATATTAAAACAAATTTGACAGTATATGCAGCGTTTTTTCCCAGTGGTATCGAATGTCGATACTTTTCCAGGTATTGTATCGAAGTCAGAAATTCCAGTATCGTGACAACACTAATACACAGACTACAGCAGAAACATGGGGCCCTATGATCTCCACAATGAGGAAAACACAGATACAATCCACTCATAAAACAGAATTTACGGTATAACGCAGAATTTCACAGAATTTGTGTGACTAAAACTAGTGTCTGTGAATATTAAAAAGACTATTTAAATATGAATCTTGCATTTTTTATGTGTCTCTGTGAGAATGAGTGGTTTAATCAAAATTGCTCTTCCATGTTTTAATTGCACTTTGTTTGACAAAAAAGTTTCAATTCATATGATTAAAAGATAAATTAAATTAATGTTTTATGCCTACATTTGATTTCCAGCACATTTCTTTTAGTGTTCATTCATGTTTATTTCATGCTTATCAATGAACTAGAAGGAAGAGATGATCGGTTCACGAGCAGCTTGAGGTGCTACAGACATATTAAAGAGCCACAAAATGCTATTTGGTGTTTAAATTTCTTTTAAAAAAAAAGACAATTTCAAAGTTGAGACTTTGTTTCATATCAAAAGTGACTTGCTCTGTCCTGTCCTGTCTGTGGGCGTGTTGTCAGTGTCCTCTTTGCTCCGCGATGTGTTTTCTCTACGTGAGAATGTGTGTGTGTGGTGTGAGAGCGCCATGGCTTAGCAACAGTAACTAAAGGGGGCGGGTCTTTGCAAACGGTCAATTGGATAGTCCTTCAACCAATCAGACCACAAGAGGCGTGATCAACAAGTCAACGACCCATCGCTTCTCTGTCCGTCATTGTGTTAAACCCGCCAATAGCGCACCAGGTGGATAAGCCAGTCTGTGATTGGTTCCCGCAAAAGTGTAACAGAAGCAGTAGAAATGAATGTACAGGTTTCCAGACTGAGCTGCAGGGCGAAATCAAATCGCCGGCAGATCAGGCTGGGTTTACCCAGTCTAGAGTTTAGCTGCATTTTTCCTAAAATAGGAAGCTGGAAATTCCAACAATTCGATTGCATTATTAAGGTCCTTAGTAAGTTAAGTCAAGTCAGGTCAACTTTATTTATAAAGCAGCTTCACAGTGTTAAACAGGAAAATAATGCAACAGTTTTATTCAGCCGTATAGTCGTTCTGGAGAAAACAGTGATGTCATCAGTTCATTTCAATTATAATACAGTGACAATATGGGCTTTAGATCAGTAATTAGATCAGTAATTTAGTTTATATGGTTAATTTAGTTTAATAAATAGATTTATTTGGATATTTAGTTGAAAAATGTAGTGTCCCCAACTGAGCAAGCCAAGCCAGAGGCAACAGTGGCAAGGAAACCAAAACCTCATCAGGAGCATAATGGAGAAAATTAAACCATGGGAGAAACCAGGCTCAGTCGGGGGGGCAGTTCTCCTCTGGCCAATTAACAAACAGCGTATGATTATTATTCTGGACAACTTTACAGGTCAGAGGTCATAATAGATCGGAATATTCGAAAGATCGGAGGAAACACGCCTGAGACGGGTTTATTGAGGATGATGTATCGATTAAACAATTATTAAATAGGAATAATCAAAATATCTGAGTTATTATGCCGGAGACGGGTTTTATTGAGGATGATGTATCGATAAAACAATTATTAAATAGGGATATTCGAACAATCGGCGTCATCACGCCGGAGACGGGTTTATTGAGGATGCCGTGGCGATGAGGCAATTTCAGGGGGCGTCTAATTGTATTAGTAACATAATCTTAGGTGACACCGGACCTTAGATGGACACCCAGATACACAATAGCACAACTTTGTCAGTCTGAACATCGTCTGTCCTTCACAAGTTTACTTTGATTCCATTCAAAATACATAAGCCCACAAGGCTTGGTCATAATGTAAATGATCGTGGATCAGCGTTATCATTTAGACTTGGTGTGTCAAATAGTGTATTCCCAAAACTATTCTGGAAAAACCAGGTATCTTTCCCTGAAAAAAGAGATTTAGTTTATCGTCCAGTCTGTAAATGGAGCTGAAACGCATGCGGAGTCCAGGAATCTGAGCCAAATGATCAAATATGAATAACCCCTGTTGGGAAAACCAGTTGTTAGACATGCGACGTGCAAAACTCCCACACACACACTCACACACACACGGGGGGCGGGAGGTGTGTCAACCTCAAATTTGAACGGATCAAACAAGCCCGTCTCACAATCTCCCTTTACTTTATAAACGTCCATTGGGATTACGGAAGAAGTAATCTCCATATTTTCCCAAAATGTGCTCCTCTGGAAGTTCCCATGGTCCTCCCACCGTTCCCATTTCTTCCCGTGCTTTCTCTGCGACTCCCGTCCCTTTAGGACCTCCTGCAGCTGCCCTGATGCAGATTTTTATGTGCCGATAATTCACATCTCTGGCCCCTGCCCTGGAAACATCATCTAAACTGAGAGGGGAGGAAGTGGATGCAGGAGTAATAAAAGCAGTCAGCAACAAACGGAAAATAAAAGAATCCTTTTACTCTATATTTCATATTTCTGCTGTTTGACTCCGTGTCACGTAACATGACTCCTCGAGGGTCTCAATGTGCTGTTATGGTTTATGAGGAAGACGTGGAAAGGAATGTTCTGCAGTTTGGTGTTTGTGTATTCGGTCCCCGGGGACACGGAAACGGCTCTTTCACGGTTTTAAGCGAACCGTCAAATCAACATGACTGCCCTCAGGTCCACTACCGCCGGTTCACCGGACTTCCACTTCCTCCTTTACTTCCTGCCACTCTGTACGGTTCACGGGGTCAAAAGGTCACACTTTCATCTGTTCCATCTTAACCATTTCCACAATCCATTAAACATTACTTGGGGGGTAACTGAAGCCTTTTACTTCTGCTGGCCTCCTTCCTTTCAAAACACAGATTATTAAATTAACGTTCAGATAGATGCTTTGCCGATCACTGAACCACGAACGAGCCGGAGAGATCAAAAGCAGGCTGTTTTTTTGGCTGCTGTTGGTTTTAAACGGATACACTTGGGAATTTTGATCATCACTGCTGTGAAAATGCTCGTTTTGTTGCTTTCTGAAGCTGGTAGAGTTAGTCCAGCGGTTTATCACAGCGCAATATCAACAGACGCCAATGTACGGTTTTAGAAAACGTTTAGCACTAATGCTACAATAATTTACCAGTTCGAGAACATCAAGATTTTTACATTTTATGAAATAAATATGAATATAATCAATATTTTACATTTTCTTTGTAATATGACTATATATATATGTGAAGAAAATATGAAAATAAATATTATGAATATTTTTGCATTTTCTATGAAAAAATTAAGACAATATATAAATTTTTTTTTTTACTTTTTCTGAAAAATATGAGTACAAATATAAAAAATATTAAAATACATATGCATGTTGTGAACACTTAAAAAATGTAAAAATAATTATGTAAAAGAAATATAAGAGAAAAGTTGAAAATAAATATTGTGAATATTTTTAAATTTTCTGTGAAACAATTAAGACAATATAGAAAACATAAATAAAATATTACTATAAAACTATAAAAAAAAGAAAATACATATGCATGTTATGATTTTGTTATATTTTGTAGAAAAAATAATTATGAAAAATAGAAATAAGAAAAAAGCTAATGAAAATAAAAAATATATTTGTTATAAAACATTTTCTGCTAAACAATCTAGACTTTTTTTGTAGAAAAATAATAATTATGATAAATAGAAATATAAGAAAAAAGTTGTTGAAAATAAATATTGTGAATATTTTAGCATTTTCTGTGAAACAATTAAGACAATATAGAAAACATAGAAATAAAATATTGTTTACTTTTTCTTAAAAATATGAGTACAAATATAAAAAAATGAAAATAAATATGCATGTTATGAATATTTTATTTTATAAAAATAATAGTGAAAAATTAGAAATAAGAAAAAAAGCTAATGAAAAGAATACAAAATTATGAAATTATTATTAATATTTGTACATGTTCTGCTAAACAATCTAGACATTTAATTTTTTTTTTAGAAAAATAATAATTATGATAAATAGAAATACAAGAAAAAAGTTGTTGAAAATAAATGTGAATATTTTTTGCATTTTCTGTGAAACAATTAAGACAATATGGAAAACATAAATAAAATATTTTGTACTTTTTCTGAAAAATAGGAGTACAAATATATAAAAGGAAATCTGAAAATACATGTTATGTAAAATAAAAATATAAGAAAAATGTCACTGAAATTAATTATGAATATTTTTACATTTTCTGTGAAGACAATATCGAAAACGTAAGTAAAATATTGTTTACTTTTTCTTAAAAATACGAGTACAGATATAAAAAGAAAATATGAAAATACATATGTATGTTATGAAAATATTTTAAATTCTTTGTAGAAAAATAGAAATAAGAAAAAAGTTGTTCAAAATAAATATGAATATTTTCTGTGAAACAATTAAGACAATATAGAAAAAGCGATTTTTTTTTACTTTTTCTGAAAAATATAAACAAATATAAAAAGTAAATATATATGCATGTTATGAATATTTAAAAAATTTTTTGTAGAAAACTAATAATTATGAAAAATAGCAATGTAAGAAAAAAAAGTCAATGCTGTTCAAAGATAATATAAAAAACTACAGTAGTTGCCAGAATGTTGCTGTGCTGTTTTTGTGCTTTTTAGTTTTTTTTCTAGGTGGTTTCTGCTGAGACAAGAGCCCAAAAGAGCCTCTATAACACTCTAGTTACTGGACATGGCTTCGGTCCCGCGTTTAATACAAGTCATTTTTTGCCAGTTTTATCACCCACCACTTAAAATTATACGTCTGATCACAAATTGAGATATGATGTTCATTGTCCATAGCTTAGCAAACACCAATAATAATGTAATAACTCACCATCTTACAAGTAGTCCGTGCTCGAGGAAGTTCTTCAGGTTGGGTAAAGTCTGACGCAGATCCGGTGTGGACAGCCCGTGCTGATACCGCAACTGTACAACCACAAACACAGAGGAGACATGTTTGTTACAACCATCATCACCTCAGAAAGATGAGTGTATGATCGCTATATGGCATCACCTGGGCATCGTGCCATCAGCTACAGCAGCAGGTTCATGCATTACCCACAGGTGAACACACACACACACACACACACACAGGATTTCCATCTGCAGATGTTTAAGTTATTTAGTCTGCATGCGTCAGAACCACTGACAGGAGATATTAACCAGATCCTGGTTTTCTTAAGTTTCAAATTAATATTTAATAAAGATGGGGGTCATAAAAAAGAGGATTTTGTAAAGAGTGAAAGCAGTCCTAGAGCTGAGGCACGTTCACAGAAACAAAACTGACACAACATATTACGGACCAGTAACGCAACCAAATTAAATCACTTAAAATTAATATTTATTATACAATAATTGTATATAATTATATAATTAATGCATATTTACTATACCTTCATTTCATACAATTATATAATTAATATTTATTATTATTTTATATCATAAAATAATGATTTTAAAAAATGTAATCATCAACACACAGCATAGATATACAGGTGCTGGTCATATAATTAGAATATCATCAAAAAGTTGATTTATTTCACTAATTCCATTCAAAAAAGTGAAACTTGTATATTATATTAATTCATTACACACAGACTGATATATTTCAAATGTTTATTTATTTTAATTTTGATGATTATAACTGACAGCTAAGGAAAATCCAAATTCAGTATCTCAGAAAATTAGAATAATTTAAAAAATTTAATAATTTAATTTCATAATTTAATCATCAACAAACAGCTATACATATATATATATATATATATATATATATATATATATACACATACACACACACTATATTGCCAAAAGTATTGGGACACCCCTCGAAATCATTGAACATTAGTGAGAGAATGGGCCGCTCTCAGGAGCTCAGAGAACTCAAGCGTGGGGCCGTGAAGTCCATTCGGGACATTTCCTCACTACTAAATATTCCACGCTCAACTGTTAGTGGGATTATAACAAAGTGGAAGCGATTGGAAACAACAGCAACTCAGCCACGAAGTGAAATCACAGAGCGGGGTCAGCACATGCTGAGGGTCACAGAAGTCAAGAGCTCCAAACTTCTGTGGCCTTCAGATGAGCTCAAGAACAGTGTGTAGAGCTTCATGGAATGGGTTTCCATGGCCGAGCAGCTCATCCAAGCCTAACATCACCAAGTGCAATGCAAAGCGTGGGATGCAGTGGGGTAAAGCGCGCCGCTACTGGACTCAAGAGCAGTGGAGACGTGTTCTCTGTGTGACCAATCACGCTTCTCTGTCTGACAATCCCATGGACGAGTCTGGGTTTGGCGGTTGCCAGGAGAACTGGACTTGCCTGACTGCATTGTGTCAAGTGTAAAGTTTGGTGGAGGGGGGATTATGGGGTTGGGCATGGCCCCTTAGGTCCAGTGAAAGGAACTCTTAATGCTCCACAAAGACATGTTGGACAATTTCATGCTCCCAACTTTGTGGGAACAGTTTTGGGACGGCCTCTTCCTGTCCCAGCATGACTGACCAGTGCACAAGCGTCTCCATAAAGACATGGATGAGCGAGTTTGGTGTGGAGGAACTTGAGTCCTGACCTCAACCCGATAGAACAGCTTTGGGATGAATTAGAGCGGAGACTGAGAGCCAGGCCTTCTCGTCCAACATCAGTGCCTGACCTCACTAATGCGCTTCTAGAAGAATCCCCATAAACACACTCCTAAACCTTGAGGAAAGAAGAGCTGAAGCTGTTAGAGCTGCAAAGGGTGGGCCGACTCCATATTAAACCCCACAGATGAAGAATGGGATGGCATTAAAGCTCATGTGCATGTAAAGGCAGGCGTCCCAAAACTTTTGGCAATATATATATATACACACACAAAAAGTAACATACATGAATTTATAACAGTGATTTAAATGCATAAATAATATAAAATAATTGATATTTATGACTATTACGGTGTCAATCTCAAACATTTATAGCCAAAATAAAATCTGTGCCATACCACAACACTTTTATAGGGGAAAACAAGAAGGGGAGAAAGCCACAGAAGAGACAAGAGAAAATATGAGACTGATCTACGTGATTGAAGACCTAACAAGCTCAAACGTTTTATTTCCCCCTCTTGGACAATCGCTCAGTCTAATACACTGGCCATCAGTGCTCTCTGACACACACACACACACACCACAATAACACAGCACGTGTGTGTGTAGAGATGGGGATGGGGTGTGGGAGGGGGAAAACAGAAAGATAAGAAAAAGGAAGTGCGAGTGAGAGAGAGAGAGAGAGAGAGAGAGAGAGAGAGAGAGAGAGAGAGAGAGAGAAATGGCACACATCTGGAACGAATGAAAAACGGGAGGGAAAAAAACCCCACAACTCTTCTCCAAAAGGCCAGCTTTAATGGAAACATACTTCCTTCCCGGACTGTGGCACTGACAAAACTGTCTTTCCCAAGAGTCAAGATCCAAACAATCAGACATGTGAACCGTAAGCGAGAATTAAACGTGTAACAGTAACAACGTTTTCGGAAAACTACAGCGCCCCTTTTGTCCTGGAGTTGAAACACAACTATAGCAGTCAATTTGTTTTAATTGAAAAGCCAGTGCAGGAGGTCTTAAGGGCAACTAATGCATGAAGGACTTCTTGACAAACATCTGGTTTATCTGACCACATCTTCATAAAACCTGATCAATCATCATAACACCAGAGTGACAAACGATCGCATGCGATTTCAATTAGAGCTGCCACTGCTGCCACGATGACACTCCAGCAGGCCAAGAATTCAATAGGGACACCAGAAACACTCTAAAGGTGAAAACTAACATGCAGAAAAAGCCATTTCCACTGGTTCTGCTACACTCAGAAAAAAAAGGGGTTATTTTTTATACCCTAATTCTGGGTTGAGCCTTTGAGATGTTTGGGTAGTTTTTGTGTTACTCAGATCCTGGGTCAGACGTAACAACCCAGTGTTTGAGTAGTTTTTGTGTTACTCAGATCTTGGGTCAGACATAACAACCCAGTGTTTGGGTAGTTTTTGTGTTACCCAGATCCTGAGTCAGACGTAACAACCCAGTGTTTGAGTAGTTTTTGTGTTACTCAGATCCTGGGTCAGACGTAACAACCCAGTGTTTGGGTAGTTTTTGTGTTACCCAGATCCTGAGTCAGACGTAACAACCCAGTGTTTGGGTAGTTTTTGTGTTACTCAGATCCTGGGTCAGATGTAACAACCCAGTGTTTGGGTAGTTTTTGTGTTACTCAGATCCTGGGTCAGACGTAACAACCCAGTGTTTGGGTAGTGTTTGTGTTACTCAGATCCTGGGTCAGATGTAACAACCCAGTGTTTGGGTAGTTTTTGTGTTACTCAGATCCTGGGTCAGATGTAACAACCCAGTGTTTGGGTAGTTTTTGTGTTACTCAGATCCTGGGTCAGATGTAACAACCCAGTGTTTGGGTAGTTTTTGTGTTACTCAGATCCTGGGTCAGATGTAACAACCCAGTGTTTGGGTAGTTTTTGTGTTACTCAGATCCTGGGTCAGATGTAACAACCCAGTGTTTGGGTAGTTTTTGTGTTACCCAGATCCTCGGTCAGACGTAACAACCCAGTGTTTGGGTAGTTTTCGTGTTACTCAGATCCTGAGTCAGACGTAACAACCCAGTGTTTGGGTAGTTTTTGTGTTACTCAGATCCTGGGTCAGACGTAACAACCCAGTGTTTGGGTAGTTTTCGTGTTACTCAGATCCTGAGTCAGACGTAACAACCCAGTGTTTGGGTAGTTTTTGTGTTACTCAGATCCTGGGTCAGACGTAACAACCCAGTGTTTGGGTAGTTTTTGTGTTACTCAGATCCTGGGTCAGACGTAACAACCCAGTGTTTGGGTAGTTTTTGTGTTACTCAGATCCTGGGTCAGACGTAACAACCCAGTGTTTGGGTAGTTTTTGTGTTACTCAGATCCTGGGTCAGACGTAACAACCCAGTGTTTGGGTAGTTTTCGTGTTACTCAGATCCTGGGTCAGACGTAACAACCCAGTGTTTGGGTAGTTTTCGTGTTACTCAGATCCTGAGTCAGACGTAACAACCCAGTGTTTGGGTAGTTTTTGTGTTACTCAGATCCTGGGTCAGACGTAACAACCCAGTGTTTGGGTAGTTTTTGTGTTACCCAGATCCTGAGTCAGACGTAACAACCCAGTGTTTGGGTAGTTTTTGTGTTACTCAGATCCTGGGTCAGACGTAACAACCCAGTGTTTGGGTAGTTTTTGTGTTACTCAGATCCTGGGTCAGACGTAACAACCCAGTGTTTGGGTAGTTTTTGTGTTACCCAGATCCTCGGTCAGACGTAACAACCCAGTGTTTGGGTAGTTTTTGTGTTACTCAGATCCTGGGTCAGATGTAACAACCCAGTGTTTGGGTAGTTTTTGTGTTACTCAGATCCTGGGTCAGATGTAACAACCCAGTGTTTGGGTAGTTTTTGTGTTACTCAGATCCTGGGTCAGATGTAACAACCCAGTGTTTGGGTAGTTTTTGTGTTACCCAGATCCTCGGTCAGACGTAACAACCCAGTGTTTGGGTAGTTTTCGTGTTACTCAGATCCTGAGTCAGACGTAACAACCCAGTGTTTGGGTAGTTTTTGTGTTACTCAGATCCTGGGTCAGACGTAACAACCCAGTGTTTGGGTAGTTTTCGTGTTACTCAGATCCTGAGTCAGACGTAACAACCCAGTGTTTGGGTAGTTTTTGTGTTACTCAGATCCTGGGTCAGACGTAACAACCCAGTGTTTGGGTAGTTTTTGTGTTACTCAGATCCTGGGTCAGACGTAACAACCCAGTGTTTGGGTAGTTTTTGTGTTACTCAGATCCTGGGTCAGACGTAACAACCCAGTGTTTGGGTAGTTTTTGTGTTACTCAGATCCTGGGTCAGACGTAACAACCCAGTGTTTGGGTAGTTTTTGTGTTACTCAGATCCTGGGTCAGACGTAACAACCCAGTGTTTGGGTAGTTTTTGTGTTACTCAGATCCTGAGTCAGACGTAACAACCCAGTGTTTGGGTAGTTTTTGTGTTACTCAGATCCTGGGTCAGACGTAACAACCCAGTGTTTGGGTAGTTTTTGTGTTACTCAGATCCTGGGTCAGACGTAACAACCCAGTGTTTGGGTAGTTTTTGTGTTACTCAGATCCTGGGTCAGACGTAACAACCCAGTGTTTGGGTAGTTTTTGTGTTACGTAACAACCCAGTGTTTGAGTAGTTTTTGTGTTACCCAGATCCTGGGTCGGACGTGACAACCCAGTGTTTGAGTAGTTTTCGTGTTACCCAGATCCTGGGTCGGACGTGACAACCCAGTGTTTGGGTAGTTTTTGTGTAACCCAGATCCTGGGTCAGGTGTGACAACCCAGTGTTTGGGTAGTTTTTGTGTTACCCAGATCCTGGGTCAGGTGTGACAACCCAGTGTTTGGGTAGTTTTTGTGTCACTCAGATCCTGGGACAGACGTAACAACCCAGTGTTTGGGTAGTTTTTGTGTTACTCAGATCCTGGGTCAGACGTAACAACCCAGTGTTTGGGTAGTTTTTGTGTTACTCAGATCCTGGGTTAGACATAACAACCCAGTGTTTGAGTAGTTTTTGTGTTACTCAGATCTTGGGTCAGACATAACAACCCAGTGTTTGGGTAGTTTTTGTGTTACCCAGATCCTGAGTCAGACGTAACAACCCAGTGTTTGGGTAGTTTTTGTGTTACCCAGATCCTGGGTCGGACGTAACAACCCAGTGTTTGAGTAGTTTTTGTGTTACTCAGATCTTGGGTCAGACATAACAACCCAGTGTTTGGGTAGTTTTTGTGTTACTCAGATCCTGGGTTAGACATAACAACCCAGTGTTTGAGTAGTTTTTGTGTTACTCAGATCTTGGGTCAGACATAACAACCCAGTGTTTGGGTAGTTTTTGTGTTACTCAGATCCTGAGTCAGACGTAACAACCCAGTGTTTGGGTAGTTTTTGTGTTACCCAGATCCTGGGTCGGACGTAACAACCCAGTGTTTGGGTAGTTTTTGTGTTACTCAGATCCTGAGTCAGACGTAACAAACCCAGTGTTTGGGTAGTTTTTGTGTAACCCAGATCCTGGGTCGGACGTGACAACCCAGTGTTTGAGTAGTTTTTGTGTTACTCAGATCCTGGGACAGACGTAACAACCTAGTGTTTGGGTAGTTTTTGTGTTACTCAGATCCTGGGTTAGACATAACAACCCAGTGTTTGAGTAGTTTTTGTGTTACTCAGATCCTGGGTCAGACGTAACAACCCAGTGTTTGGGTAGTTTTTGTGTTACTCAGATCCTGGGTTAGACATAACAACCCAGTGTTTGGGTAGTTTTTGTGTTACCCAGATCCTGGGTCGGACGTAACAACCCAGTGTTTGGGTAGTTTTTGTGTTACCCAGATCCTGGGTCGGACGTGACAACCCAGTGTTTGAGTAGTTTTTGTGTTACTCAGATCTTGGGTCAGACGTAACAACCCAGTGCTTGGGTAGTTTTTGTGTTACTCAGATCTTGGGTCAGACGTAACAACCCAGTGTTTGGGTAGTTTTTGTGTTACTCAGATCCTGGGTCAGACGTAACAACCCAGTGTTTGGGTAGTTTTTGTGTTACTCAGATCCTGGGTCAGATGTAACAACCCAGTGTTTGAGTAGTTTTTGTGTTACTCAGATCCTGGGTCAGACGTAACAACCCAGTGTTTGGGTAGTTTTTGTGTTACTCATATCCTGGGTCAGACGTAACAACCCAGTGTTTGAGTAGTTTTTGTTTTACTCAGATCCTGGGTCAGACGTAACAACCCAGTGTTTGGGTAGTTTTTGTGTTACTCATATCCTGGGTCAGACGTAACAACCCAGTGTTTGGGTAGTTTTTGTGTTACTCAGATCCTGGGTCAGACGTAACAACCCAGTGTTTGGGTAGTTTTTGTGTTACTCAGATCCTGGGTCAGACGTAACAACCCAGTGTTTGGGTAGTTTTTGTGTTACTCAGATCCTGGGTCAGACGTGACAACCCAGTGTTTGGGTAGTTTTTGTGTTACTCAGATCCTGGGTCAGATGTAACAACCCAGTGTTTGGGTAGTTTTTGTGTTACCCAGATCCTGGGTCGGACGTGACAACTCAGTGTTTGAGTAGTTTTTGTGTTACTCAGATCCTGGGTCAGACGTAACAACCCAGTGTTTGGGTAGTTTTTGTGTTACCCAGATCCTGAATCAGACGTAACAACCCAGTGTTTTGGTAGTTTTTGTGTTACTCAGATCCTGGGTCAGATGTAACAACCCAGTGTTTGGGTAGTTTTTGTGTTACTCAGATCCTGGGTCAGACGTAACAAGTATTAGGATCGCATTTAAAACTTCCATCCATTTGGATTACATGGTTTCAACATCAACAAACTACCTTAATGTGATGCACATTTGTCAGTCGTGTGTATTGTGCAAATTTCGTAATGTCAGTCTGATACCCTCGTCTTTGTATTCACCGTGTGCTATTTCTGTTTGCCTCCCTGGAGCAACTTGACATCACTGTGAATGTGTAGTTTCTTTTCAACAAAGGACGCCTGGGATCTACCTTTTGTTTCTTTATGGAGGGCACTGCTCCAAGTCTCCACTGGTGATGAAATGGTCAATTCCACACAGAACTAACAGCCTTATTCATTCATGGATAAAAGTACACCTCTGGCTTTGACCAGATGACCATGTGCTGGGATCCGCATGTGGACCAAAAGGAAAAAGGACTTTTGGAAGTGTGTGCCAACAGCAACAGCATTCCGTATTAGGATCAGAACGGGGTGTACCACTTATGGCTGGCCGACTGCCTAAAACCATATTTGTTCAGTGTTTCTCTGACAAAGATACTGATTAGATTAAACCCAAAAGTCAGTGAGAGTTTCCAGAAAAGTGAAACTGAAAATGAAGTAGGGCGGACATGGTTGAAGACCCAAACACACAATCCAATCCGACGCCCTCGTAAAGCGTTGACTCGGCGTGAATGTGTTTTACGAACCGTCACTAATGCTGGGAAACGTGGCTTTCACTCTGTGGCGATGAAGACGATCATTATCGGTTTGCCTGATGAGCTTCCCTGATGAGGAGTCTATACGTCTGTTCCAAATCCTGGAAAATGCTGGTTTTGCAGGCAGAAGATAACTCGTTTTGGTCTGATTTTAATGCAGCATTGCAAGTTTCGCGGTACAAAACAATCCCAGAATGGATCGAAAAAACTAAATGCGCACAAAGAAATCTTGATTAGAAACATATTTCGTTCGATGTAGAAGAACATCAATACAAATAGCTTAGTGTAATTAACATTAAATATCTGTAAGTGTAAATATCACACTGTAAGCTTAGCGAAATGCAAACAAAGCTCAATTGAATCAGTTGTGTGTTTAGTCTTCAATGCAAAGTGCTATGTTGCTTATAGAGGGTTACAAATCAATCACATGAGGTTATAATGCTCCCTTAGTAGGCAGCGCACCAGGTTTTGGAACAAAGCTACTGTAAATACATTTTTAATCACACATTTTTTACTTTGAATTAATTAGGTCGCCTGTTCAAAACTAAATAAATGTATTTGACAATCCATATGTTTTTCTTCAATGTACAGGAGTTTTAATCCCCACAGTGGATGCATAAGAGGCTCATATTTCATATTAAAGACATAGACTTTAAGAAATTGATATCACAGATAAAAAGCACAGATTTGTATAATAATAATTGTTTTTTTTACAATAAATTCTTAGACCTTTCTAATTATTTTTAGTCATAGGCTGTCTGCATACTAACAGGTAACCCATCATTTTTAGTTTACTGTAAAATATAAATATAATTATTATCATACTGTTATATTTATTCTTAAATGCTCCATTTTAATTTTTTAATAATGAATGTTATTGTAATAGTAATATTTCTTATTTTTATTTAACAATAATAATCATCATAATTATTATTATTAGTCACATTAATATATAAACACAAAATGTTATATACAACTTTTCATTCGTAAAAATTAATAAATAATAATAATAATCGCATTTTAAATCGCAATCACAATTTTAACCAGAATAATCGCAATTAGATATTTTTCCCAAATCGTGCAGCCCTAATTTTACCTATAAAAATGAGGTTTTTGCACATTACTGTTGTTAATAAAAGTGTCATTTGTAAAATGTGAACTACCATGTAATATTATAAGTAACTACACTTATTAACACAACAATGCAAAACTGTAATTTTATGAATAAATTAACTTCGATACATTTTTCTCCAAATCAGGTATAGCCCCTGGGTTGCCATAATTAACTAGCTTAAATTGAGTTTCTTTGGACCAATGATGCCTCAAAATACCGTCTCTGTAGGCATATCACTCGTTTTGGAACGCAGTATTTGTGTGTATATTCATTCAGGAATTGTAATTCTTCCAAAACCAAGAACTGAAATGCAGCCAAGGGTGCTGATCTGAAACCCGATAGGAAGCTCAAGGAAGAGCGGAATGATGACATCATTGGATCGAAAAGGGCACAATCGCAATTGTTTCGACTGTGTTGCGTCAGTGTGTGTGTGTGTGTCCTAGAGTACCATTGTGAGCGCCTCTTCCATCTGCACGCCAACCCTTCTCATATCACACAAACAACAAAATCCCTTTTTATTCACACATATGCAAGCATATAAACGGACAAAAGGGAAGATATGTTTTACACCGCGAAAAAACCTCAAGTAGCATGTCGATAATTCAACTAGTAGTCATTAATAATCACCCACCCACTCCCTAGGGCGGCCTGCCCCTACAAAGCAATGCATTACGGGACGAAATCTGCTCCTGCAATCTCGCAAGTCAAAGGCATTTGGCATGCACATTTGATTTCATTACTGCCTTTGTTCATCCTTACAATTTTTGCTACATGTGTTTAAGAGCAGAGCACATCTGGCCCACGAGCCCCTGCGTGACGGAGGTATGCGCGCTCCTCTTTCCCCTGTGTGCTTCACATTACACTGAAGCTTGAGTTGCAGCGTTTGTGAATTGCTTTTGGCAAAGAGCACTGGGATAGATTATAGTGTAAACCTGGACATAAAGTATTTTTAAAGCAAACAACTGGCCTTTTCCCCTCCCTAAGCTCAAGCACAAACAAATAAATATCCAGAACACGGGGAAAAAAAAAGACAGTAGGAGCGTCTTGGGGAACTTGGCCTTGCGCGGATCGGCAAGTCGGTCTTAATTAAAAGCGACAGCCTGACCTGCTGACAAGTTGAAGCAACAAACAGAGCGGCGGGTGGCATGGGGCTCTCGCAAACAGATTTAAAAATGTGTGAAAGAGAAGAGAGAGACTAAACACGACGGTATATTTAGTATCTCTGTCGCACTGGAGACAGTTTAAAATCAAAGCGGGTGTTGACAGACAAAGTGCAAAGTGAATTGTGGGTGAATAATGTGTTGTTAGTGTATCTGCTGTGATTTAAAGCCTTGGTGAGGATTTCGATAAACATTATAGTACATTATAGTATGTGAAAGCTACTGAAAAAAGTAAATAAAAGCAAATAGTATGTGTAACGGAGGCCAGCTAGTAGTTGCTGTGCGAGTAAACCTCACTCCTCTGATCTCAAGGGATGCTCTAGCGAGTGACGCTAGCGATTGCAGCCTTTAGCCTCCTTGTTAGAGCGTCCGACTCTCATGCCGGTGGACCCGGGTTCGAGTCCCGCTTGGAGAGGGTGGTTCGAACAGGAGGGGTTACATTGGTGCCGTGACCCGGATGGGAGTGAGGTTTAGGGGGGTGAGTGTAACGGAGGCCAGCTAGTAGTCGCTATGCGAGTAAACCTCACTCCTCTGATCTCAAGAGACGCTCCAGCGACTAGGGTTGGTTACCGAACTCTGTACTTTTAAGGGCACCGACCAAATTACGTCAGTACTACCGAGTACCGATTCACATTAAATCAATCGGTACCAAATTTCGTTACCTGAGAACGCATATTGTGATATAGACTAGTGTCTGTGTATATTAAACCGCAAAAAGACTATTTAAATACGAATCATGCGTGTCTCTGTGCGAATTAATGCGTAGACCCGCGGTTTACAGTCTATGGGTTTACCTCACACACACGGTCGCATGTTTCCATCTCTGCCTCTCATGAACGCACGAACGTCATCTCCAGAGCCTCTGAGAGTCACTTTATGAGCACTTTACCGTTTAATTTGAGAAAAACTACCGTCATATCATAAACACACAGAAACTCAAATTCACGGCAACCCGTCAAAATAAAAGTTTGGCTAACTTGACAAATAAATTACTGTTGTACAGTAGAATTTAGATACGTCTCAATGTAATAATAATACTAAAACTAATGTAATAATAAATTATCAAAACTTAATTTTTTTACGTTTATTTTATATAAATTACAATTTTTCTTCATGTTTTAATTTTAACCATATAAAGCTTAGTTGTGCAGCTTTGTTTGAAAAAAAAAGTTTAATTAAATTAAAAGATCAATTAAATTAATGTCTTATATCTTCATTTGATTACCAGAAAATACACAACACAATTTGTGGGAAACCTTTTCATAGAAATTAAATTAAAAATAATAAAATGGTTGTTTTTATTAATTAAATTAAGTACCTAGTTGCCTACTATTTACTAGTAAATATTACAGTATACAAACATCACCGACAATGGCAGACAGAGAGCAGGGCAGCTCTGGCATGATGTCAATAACACTTCTATAAATGACTTACAGGTTCTTTACAGTTATTTATGTAAACATCCCAAAAGTACCGAAAAAAAGGTACCGATACCGGTTAAAATGTGAACGGTACCCAACCCTACCAGCGACTGATGCCTTTAGCCTCCTTGTTAGAGCGTCCGACTGTCATGCCGGCGGACCCGGGTTTGAATCCCGCTTGGAGCAGGTGGCTCGAACCATAGACCGTAAAAAAATATGGACGACGCGACTTCATTGACTTCCGCTGACTAGAGTCGAAGTTTTCGTAGGCCCGCTCAAGGCGCTGACATCTTGGGACCGAGTCTGCGCAGTCGAGAGCAGGAAGTAGAGGCGCGATTATCAAAACCCCGCCCACACTCTCACAGATGCAGAACAATTCATTATGTTGGTGTGAAATAAACCGTTATAGAAATGTAGGATTTCTCCCCAAAATCCTGAAAAAAGTCCGTTAGTGCCTCAGTGACAACTTCACTCAGAGAAGCCGTCAATCTCAGCAGTCAATCATGACGTCACCCCCCCCCCCCCCCCCCCCCGTTTTTATAGCATCAAAAAACTCGCTAAAACTAAGCTTATTTAAAAAACGAAGACTTGAAATGAAATCGTCGTAATAAAAACTGCCTAAAATGACAGAAACCATCTTTAGGAAACAATTATTTAAAGTGTAATTGAATTGTTTAGTGTGTCTCGGGTCCATTCTAATACATGGGGGGAGGGGGTTTACTGGGTTATACTGGGACCGGCCACCGGGGGGCGATCGAGGCGTGGAGGCTTCAGTTTCTGACAGGAGTGCTACAGGTTTTGTTTGAACAGGAGGGGTTATATTGGTGCCGTGACCCGGATGGGAGTGAGGTTTAGGGGGGTGAGTGTAACGGAGGCCAGCTAATAGTTGCTGTGCGAGTAAACCTCACTCCTCTGATCTCAAGGGACGCTCTAGTGACTGACGCTAGGGGTTTCTGCCTTTAGCCTACTTGTTAGAGCGTCCGACTCTCATCCCGGCGGACCCGGGTTCGAGTCCCGCTTGAGGCGGGTGGTTTGAACAGGAGGGGTTATTTGCAGACCTTTCTTCTTGCCTTTTCCCCCTTGTGGTTCTATCGGTTTTAGTTCGCTTTTGATGCTGGTATTTGCATCAGGTCATCTGAGAATAAAGATAAAGTTGTGGATGCATGCTGTGAATGAATGAAAACGATACAGAAACATTCGTCTGCTGTGTCTCCATCATGACCCAGGTGCTCCAGACTCCTACCCGCACATTCTCCAGACTCGACTCAATCAAGGTTCTTGAGTTTCTTCTATGCATGGGAATAGCAACATAAATGAAATGTCCAGATTGGTTGTGGATAAAAGACAGGTGGTTTTCAAAGTGCAGGTTTGAAAAGGTGCACGGGATACTACAGCAAACCAACATGTCCTGATGTCCCAGTAACACGAGAGGATCTGGAATGAGTTGGGTCACGACTTGAACATTTTTAACATATTGGTCAAACTTAATAGCGTGCAAATGTGGCACTATAGCAAATTCATATGGCAGAAAGTAACCTTTTCCATTTTCCTGTCAAACTTTGAAGTTAACATAAGACTTGAGATGCTTGATACTGTCCATATACCAGCATTTCCTATCATTCTTACTTTAACATGCAAAATCAAATAATAACAATATTCTATAATATTAGTATAATAAAATAAAAATCTATATATTTTTTTTAATTACATAATCATAATCAATATATAAAAAATAAAATAAAAGGAATTATAATGCCAAATAATAACAATATATGAAAAATGTAAATTACATAATACAATAAATAATATAAATAATATTATAAGTGCTGTCAAATCAATTATTCACGATTTATCAAATCACAAAATAAAAGTTTTTTTATATTTATATATATACACAGTATATACATGGAAATATTTATTAAATATATACATGTATGTGCGTATTCAAATATACATCATAATTATACACAGCACACACACATATATTATATAAACACAAACTTTTATTTTGGATGCGATTAATCGCGGTGAATCGTTTAACAGCCCTAAATATAATATAATATATAATTAATATAATATAATATAATATAATATATAATATCATTAATATAATATAATAAATGTATATAATATAATTAATACAATATAATATAACTATAATATAATATAATTAATATAATATAAAAAGGGAACAACAATTAAAATAAGATTACACATGGACTTTTGAACTCCTCTGTGTATATAGATTCCCAAAATAACAAAAAAATTTAACAGAAATGAATTTAACACCTGGAATCTCAGCTGTATGTGTGTTCCATCATCTGTATTCAAATGAACATTTTTGTCCTCTTTTCTTCCATTTCACCCTGTTATTATTCCCACTTCTGCCACGGCCAATTTTCGTACACACTAAAGGCTTAAAGAGGTTCTCATTTTTTGAGGGAAATTAGAAGCGTCACAGGATATGAAGACTGTGTCCCAAATGAAGCGTTTTGAAACCATCAGAGGTCGTGTTGATGAGGGTTTTGTCATCGAACAAGTCACATCAATTCAATGCAAAGGGCCACAGAGAATCTCTCGACAGCACAGCGAGGCAGATGCTTGGGAGGTTCGGAAATGTGTAAGGCCATAACTTTTCATCAGCAGAGTCATTTTACAATCGTAGCAGCAACTCTGGATCCAAACTCCAGAGATCTCTGAGATTCGGACCCACGCAAGTGAGCTTTTGCAGTAAATTACAATAAAAAACAAATATTTTAGGTAAAAAATAGATGTGGGGAATGGTTTTGCTGGTTGGCCGAGTTCTTGCCCCCCCAAGGGATGGTAATCAGGGGCCCCGGATGGTCCTCTATTAGTCTGCTTAGGAGGGGCCGGCACAGGTGCTTTCCTTATGTCACCCGCCCAGGTCAGAGATATAAAGGGGCCAAGAACAAACTATGGGCGTAGACACGCACAAAGACACGCAAACATCCCTCGAAGTGTCTCAAAGACGGCAATGAATTATCCATTTTTGCATGTTCTTAATCAGGTTTTTGGTCCCCACGTGCATCAAAGAGCCTTAGCCACCCAGGACTAACTTCCTTTTCTCATGTTATACGGAAGGTATACAATCTCATATCTACAAAATGGTGGTTTTGCTCTAACCTGGAAGAGAAAGCATTTCTAAAGAGATCTCTCCTCAATTTCGACTTATGCTGCGTTCACACCAGACGCGAATAGAGCATCAGGAGCGAGTGATTTCAATGTTAAGTCAATGGAAAGGCGCGTTGACGCTCGTCTGGAGGTCCTGCGGCGCGATGGACGCAATTACACCTCAATCGCATGTCCAGTTCAGGCGAATGACGCAAATTGGACACGAATTGAGCGTCTTGCATGAGTGGTGCTTTTTGTGCAATCACGCGTTTGAAGCGAATTTGCGTCTGATGCCTGAGTTAAAACATTTTAACTCAGGCATCAATTCGCGGTGCGTTAACCAATCAGGAGCCTGCTCACTGCTGTCACATGGTAAAGTGATGTGATGAGAAACCCTGAATAGTTTAAAAATACTACTGTGTCACAAAATGTAGTTTTAAGGCTTTTTCAGGTGAGAATGTAGTTGTTTAAAGCTCAAATCTGTGGTTTATTTATAAAGTGAACGCATATTTTGTTTAAAATAATCTTGTGTTTTTGGAGTTCAGCGCTCAGCGCTCATTAACCCCAGCGAGAGCAGCCTTTCCTCCGCCAGTCCTTCTGCTGTCTGCCGCTGGCTCTGATGGCCTGTAGTGGTTCATCTTGTGTGGATCTAACGGCCGATCTTTGGTGTCATGAATCTATAATTTGTTGCCTGCCAAATCGTTTTGACTGAGGGCAAAGAGAAGTTTCATAACTTTATTTTTTAAGGATATTTGAATATACATGCAGTGAAGATAATGTAGGAGTTGACTGGACCACATTTGTGTGGCTATTGATGTTTAAAATATATTTTTAATGAAAATAAAAAGAGGCAGAGTGGTGTTTTATGACATAATTCTCCTGGAGCACCGTCTATTTCGCTTCAAACGCTCGATTTAAACGCACGTCCAATTCGCTGTGGACGCACGAATGGATTCAAAATGTTTTGCGGTAGACGCGATTTAGACGCTCTATTCACGTTTGGTGTGAACGCAGCATTACAGGGCCATTCCTTATAAGTTAATAGATAAGGGGGAAGACATTTTTGACAAGCCTTGGCACTGATCACTTGGTACTCATTCGGTACTTGCTTATTCTCACTCTGACCCTGAATTTTAGAAGGTTTATGGTGCGTTCACACCGGACGCGAATGACGCGATTCGCGCGAGTGATTTACATGTTAAGCCAATGCAAAGATGCGAATAGACATTCTGCGGTGCGATTCGCGCAAATGAGGCGGCGCGAAAGACACGAATTGAGTGAGCTTGAAAAATCGGAACTTTGGCGGATATTTCGCGCCGCGTTAACCAATCAGGAGCTTGCTCTAGTAGTGACAACAATGAGGAGAAAATCTGTATATTAATATCTGGTTCAGACAATATGATTATCACTGTGATAACATTAAATGACATGAAACACAACCCAGTCTCTTTTTGTTAAATGCAAGTTTATGTATGATCAATAATACATAAGTATAAGTAAAAGGTATAAGAAGCTACACATGAAATAAAGCAAACAATTCAGTCAAACATTCAAAGTCAGTGCTAGTCGGCTAAACCGGTAACGTAAAGTTAAATAGCCTAAAAATAAAAAAGTAATGAAACTTCACTTTGCCCTCAGCCTAAACGATTTGCCAGGGAACAAATTATAGATCCATGAGA
>JARQWZ010003403.1:145000-163109 GCA_033150135.1 Gobio occitaniae | reverse complement strand
TAGATAGATAGATAGATAGATAGATAGATAGATAGATAGATAGATAGATAGATAGATAGATAGATAGATAGATAGATAGATAGAAATAGTCAGATGATAGATAGATAGATAGATAGATAGATAGATAGATAGATAGATAGATAGATAGATAGATAGATAGATAGATAGATAGATAGATAGATAGATAGATAGATAGATAGATAGATAGATAGATAGATAGATAGATAGATAGATAGATAGATAGATAGATAGAAATAGTCAGATGATAGATAGATAGATAGATAGATAGATAGATAGATAGAAATAGTCAGATGATAGATAGATAGATAGATAGATAGATAGATAGATAGATAGATAGATAGATAGATAGATAGATAGATAGATAGATAGATAGATAGATAGATAGATAGATAGATAGATAGATAGATAGATAGATAGAAATAGTCAGATGATAGATAGATGATAGATAGATAGATAGATAGATAGATAGATAGATAGATAGATAGATAGATAGATAGATAGATAGATAGATAGATAGATAGATAGATAGATAGATAGATAGATAGATAGATAGATAGATAGATAGATAGATAGATAGATAGATAGATAGATAGATAGATAGATAGAAATAGTCAGATGATAGATAGATAGATAGATAGATAGATAGATAGATAGATAGATAGATAGATAGATAGATAGATAGATAGATAGATAGATAGAGTGATAGATAGATAGATAGATAGATAGAGTGATAGAGTGATAGATGAGTTTAATGAGTCTCTATGGCTCAGATGTATTTCACAGAATGTCAGTTGGAGTGAGTCTGGGCTTCAGTGTTTAGATTTGAATTTTTGACAGTTGAACAGTTTGAAAATCTGAACATTCCGTCAATGAAAGTCTATGGGAGTTTTTCCAAGTTTTAATCAGCTTTTTTAGGAAAACCGTAAGTCGGATCAGTCTAAAAAGATAAAGCAACCCGAGTCAGACTAGTCTGAAGGTCTGATCCGAGTTTGGTGGATGTAGCTTGAACAGTCTAGGAGGAGTAGCAATTAGTTTTTTAGTCTAAGAAGAATAATAATAACTAGATTAAAAAGTTCGTCGAGACAAACTTTAAGTTGGCTTGGAAAAGCCGGACCAGAAAGTTTAAAAGTTTGATATAGTTTGAAATAGTTTGAAAAGTTTAAAGTTTGAAATAGTTTGAGTTTTAGTTAGTAGATACAGATACAGACCTTAGTTTACCATGATTTGCCATGTTCTAGCATGATTTACCCCAGTTTACCCCGTGCTAGTATGATTTACCCCGTGCTAGTATGATTTACCCCAGTTTACCCCGCGCTAGTATGATTTACCCCAGTTTACCCCGCTCTAGTATGATTTGCCCCAGTTTGACCCCCCTCTAGTATGATTTACCCCGCGCTAGTATGATTTACCCCAGTTTACCCCGCTCTAGTATGATTTGCCCCAGTTTACCCCGTGCTAGTATGATTTACCCCAGTTTACCCCGCTCTAGTATGATTTACCCCAGTTTACCCCGCTCTAGTATGATTTGCCCCAGTTTGACCCCCCTCTAGTATGATTTACCCCGCGCTAGTATGATTTACCCCAGTTTACCCCACTCTAGTATGATTTGCCCCAGTTTACCCCGTGCTAGTATGATTTACCCCAGTTTACCCCACTCTAGTATGATTTACCCCAGTTTACCCCGTGCTAGTATGATTTACCCCAGTTTACCCCGTGCTAGTATGATTTACCCCAGTTTACCCCGCTCTAGTATGATTTACCCCAGTTTACCCCACTCTAGTATGATTTACCCCAGTTTACCCCGCTCTAGTATGATTTGCCCCAGTTTATCCCGCTCTAGTATGATTTACCCCAGTTTACCCCGCTCTAGTATGATTTGCCCCAGTTTACCCCGCTCTAGTATGATTTACCCCAGTTTACCCCAATCTAGTATGATTTGCCCCAGTTTACCCCGCTCTAGTATGATTTGCCCCAGTTTACCCCGCTCTAGTATGATTTACCCCAGTTTACCCCGCTCTAGTATGATTTACCCCAGTTTACCCCAATCTAGTATGATTTGCCCCAGTTTACCCCGCTCTAGTATGATTTACCCCAGTTTACCCCGCTCTAGTATGATTTACCCCAGTTTACCCAATCTAGTATGATTTGCCCCAGTTTACCCCGCTCTAGTATGATTTGCCCCAGTTTACCCCAATCTAGTATGATTTGCCCCAGTTTACCCCGCTCTAGTATGATTTACCCCAGTTTACCCCGATCTAGTATGATTTGCCCCAGTTTACCCCGCTCTAGTATGATTTACCCCAGTTTACCCCGCTCTAGTATGATTTACCCCAGTTTACCCCGCTCTAGTATGATTTACCCCAGTTTACCCCGCTCTAGTATGATTTGCCCCAGTTTACCCCGCTCTAGTATGATTTACCCCAGTTTACCCCGCTCTAGTATGATTTACCCCAGTTTACCCCGCTCTAGTATGATTTACCCCAGTTTACCCCAATCTAGTATGATTTGCCCCAGTTTACCCCGCTCTAGTATGATTTGCCCCAGTTTACCCCGCTCTAGTATGATTTACCCCAGTTTACCCCGCTCTAGTATGATTTACCCCAGTTTACCCCAATCTAGTATGATTTGCCCCAGTTTACCCCGCTCTAGTATGATTTACCCCAGTTTACCCCGCTCTAGTATGATTTACCCCAGTTTACCCCAATCTAGTATGATTTGCCCCAGTTTACCCCGCTCTAGTATGATTTGCCCCAGTTTACCCCGATCTAGTATGATTTGCCCCAGTTTACCCCGATCTAGTATGATTTACCCCAGTTTACCCCGTGTTTAATGAGTCTCTATGGTTTAGATGAAGTTCACAGAATGTCAGTTGGAGTGAGTCTGGGCTTCAGTGTTTAGATTTGAATTTTTGACAGTTGGACAGTTTGAAAATCTGAACATTCCGTCAATGTTAAGTCTATGGGAGTTTTTCCGAGTTTTAATCGTCATTTTTAGGAAAACCGTGAGTCGGATCAGTTAGAAAAGATATAGCACACCGAGTCAGACTAGTTTGAAGATCTGAGCCGAGTTTGGAGTTTGTAGAGTTAAAGCTCTAGGAGGAGTTAGAGTCAGAAATTTGAGTAAGAAAAATAATAATAATAATAAGTTTATTAGGATTTCAGTAAGTTGGCTCTTCCAAGCCAACTTAACTAGAATGTACATTTCCTGAAGAAAATGTGAGTGGTGCTTGCCGTGGCAAAATTCGCCACCCGGATAATGCAAAAAAGGCAAGCAACATGTCTGTAGGATGTTCTGGGGCTGAGATATAGGTCTTGGTAAACGGTTGCTAGGGTACTCTGTTTGGTTGCTATGGAGTGGCATGGCAGCATCCAATGATGATACTGCTTGTCATAATGAATGATATAAACCTACCCCCATGTCTCTATGTTGTTCTGAGGCTGAGATATAAGTCTTGGTAAACGGTTGCTAGGGTACTCTTTTTGGTTGCTATGGAGTGGCATGGCAGCATCCAATGATGATACTGCTTGTCAGTATGAATGATATAAAGCAACCCCCATGTCTCTAGGATGTTCTGAAGCAGAGAAATAGGTCTTGGTATACGGTTGCTAGGGTACTCTGTTTGGTTGCTAGGGGGGCTTGGCAGCATCCAATGATGATACTGCTTGTCTGTATGAATGATATAAACCAACCCCCATGTCTCTACGATGTTCTGAAGCAGAGATATAGGTCTTGGTATACGGTTGCTAGGGTACTCTGTTTGGTTGCTAGGGGGGCTTGGCAGCATCCAACGATGATAGTGCTTGTCTGTATGAATGATATAAACCAACCCCCATGTCTCTACGATGTTCTGAAGCAGAGATATAGGTCTTGGTATACGGTTGCTAGGGTACTCTGTTTGGTTGCTAGGGGGGCTTGGCAGCATCCAATGATTATACTGCTTGTCTGTATGAATGATATAAACCAACCCCCATGTCTGTAGGATGTTCTGGGGCTGAGATACAGGTCTTGGTAAACGGTTGCTAGGGTACTCTGTTTGGTTGCTATGGAGTGGCATGGAAGTATCCAATGATGATACTGGTTGTCATAATGAATGATATAAAACTACCCCCATGTCTCTATGATGATCTGATGCAGAGATATAGGTCTTGGTAAACGGTTGCTAGGGTACTCTGTTTGGTTGCTATGGAGTGGCTTGGCAGCATCCAATGACAATACTCCAAAGGCTGCTTGTCAGTATGATTGATATAAACCAACCCCCATGCTTCTATGTTGTTCTGAGGCAGAGATATAGGTCTTGTTATACGGTTGCTAGGGTACTGTGTTTGGTTGCTATGGAGTGGATTGGCAACTTCCAATGATGATACCCCAAAGGCTGCTTGTCAGTATGAATGATATAAACCAACCCCCATGCCTCTATGATGTTCTGAGGCAGAGATATTGGTCTTGGTAAACGGTTGCTAGGGATCTCTGGTTGGTTGCTATGGAATGTTTTGGCAACATTAAATGATGATACTGCTTGTCAGTATGAATGATATAAACCAACCCCCATGTCTCTACGATGTTCTGATGCAGAGATATAGGTCTTGTTATACGGTTGCTAGGGTACTCTGTTTGGTTGCTATGGAGTGGCTTGGTAGCATCCAATGATGATACTCCAAAGGCTGCTTGTCAGTATGAATGATATAAACCAACCCCCATGCCTCTATGATGTTCTGAGGCAGAGATATTGGTGTTGCTAAACGGTTGCTAGGCTGCTTGATAATGGTTGCTAGGGCATGGCTAGGAAGTGTTGACGGTGATTTATGATTGGCTGTTGATGCCCCGAGTCAAACAAACCCACCCTCGTGTTTCTATGACACTTCTATCCAAAGATATCCCTTTGATCTCTTTCAATGGTAGTCTATGGGATCAGTTGCTAGGGAGCTCTAAATGGTTGCTAGGGGGTGGCTTCATAGGTTGACAATCATCCTGAGATAGTGATTGGCTGTCTGAGTAAATTGAACCCACCCCTTGTCTCTGAGACACTGTGAGCCAGAGCTATGGTCAATACAAAATCCCTATGCAATTTCCCATAGTAAGAGATACACAAGCTTAACGGGACATCCTCCCCATAGACAATGAATGGGGTAAAATTTTGGGCAGCTCCTGCACCCCAGGGGTACAACTTATACCCCATTGAGATGTGTCATCTTACTGGGCCTGTCAGCCTCTTCAAATGTGGTAAGTCACGAGTTTCTACGAAATCCTCGGTCGGAGCTACGAGGGGTCAAAATTCGTCGCAATGTTAAGTCAATGGGATTTTTGGGCTACTTTTTCGCCCCTGGGGCGAACATCGTACCCCCGACCTCTTAGAAAAGATATAGCACACCATTCCCGTATAGGCCGGTCGATTTGACGCCTCATTCATGGGTCTGTGACAAAAAATGTGGGAGGAGAAGCGCGCCGAAAAAGTGTCCAGAATAAAGAATAAGAATAACTAGAATGTACATTTCCTGAAGAAAATGTGAGTGGTGCTTGCCGTGGCAAAATTCGCCACCCGGATGCTACTGGGATGCTAAAAAGTCAACCCCCATGTCTGTACGATGTTCTGAGGCAGAGATATAGGTCTTGGTAAACGGTTGCTAGGGTACTCTGTTTGGTTGCTATGGAGTGGCTTGGCAGCATCCAAAGATGATACTGCTTGTCAGTATGAATGATATAAACCAACCCCCATGTCTTTACGATGTTCTGATGCAGAGATATAGGTCTTGGTAAATGGTTGCTAGGGTACTCTGTTTGGTTGCTAAGGGGGCTTGGCAGCATCCAATGATGATACTGCTTGTCTGTATGAATGATATAAACCAACCCCCATGTCTCTATGATGTTCTGAGGCAGAGATATAGGTCTTGGTATACGGTTGCTAGGGTACTCTGTTTGGTTGCTAGGGGGGCTTGGCAGCATCCAATGATGATACTGCTTGTCTGTATGAATGATATAAACCAACCCCCATGTCTCTATGATGTTCTGAGGCAGAGATATAGGTCTTGGTATATGGTTGCTAGGGTACTCTGTTTGGTTGCTAAGGGGGCTTGGCAGCATCCAATGATGATACTGCTTGTCTGTATGAATGATATAAACCAACCCCCATGTCTCTATGATGTTCTGAAGCAGAGATATAGGTCTTGGTATATGGTTGCTAGGGTACTCTGTTTGGTTGCTAAGGGGGCTTGGCAGCATCCAATGATGATACTGCTTGTCTGTATGAATGATATAAACCAACCCCCATGTCTCTTTGATGTTCTGAAGCAGAGATATAGGTCTTGGTATATGGTTGCTAGGGTACTCTGTTTGGTTGCTAAGGGGGCTTGGCAGCATCCAATGATGATACTGCTTGTCTGTATGAATGATATAAACCAACCCCCATGTCTCTATGATGTTCTGAGGCAGAGATATAGGTCTTGGTATACGGTTGCTAGGGTACTCTGTTTGGTTGCTAGGGGGGCTTGGCAGCATCCAATGATGATACTGCTTGTCTGTATGAATGATATAAACCAACCCCCATGTCTCTATGATGTTCTGAGGCAGAGATATAGGTCTTGGTATATGGTTGCTAGGGTACTCTGTTTGGTTGCTAAGGGGGCTTGGCAGCATCCAATGATGATACTGCTTGTCTGTATGAATGATATAAACCAACCCCCATGTCTCTATGATGTTCTGAAGCAGAGATATAGGTCTTGGTATATGGTTGCTAGGGTACTCTGTTTGGTTGCTAAGGGGGCTTGGCAGCATCCAATGATGATACTGCTTGTCTGTATGAATGATATAAACCAACCCCCATGTCTCTATGATGTTCTGAAGCAGAGATATAGGTCTTGGTATATGGTTGCTAGGGTACTCTGTTTGGTTGCTAAGGGGGCTTGGCAGCATCCAATGATGATACTGCTTGTCTGTATGAATGATATAAACCAACCCCCATGCCTCTATGATGTTCTGAAGCAGAGATATAGGTCTTGGTATACGGTTGCTAGGGTACTCTTTTTGGTTGCTATGGAGTGGCTTGGCAGCATCCAATGACAATATGTCAAAGGCTGCTTGTCAGTATGAATTATATAAACCAACCCCCATGCCTCTATGATGTTCTGAGGCAGAGATATAGGTCTTGGTAAACGGTTGCTAAGGTACTCTGTTTGGTTGCTATGGAGTGGCTTGGCAGCATCCAATGACAATACTCCAAAGGCTGCTTGTCAGTATGAATGATATAAACCAACCCCCATGCCTCTATGATGTTCTGAGGCAGAGATATAGGTCGTGATTAACGGTTGCTAGGCTGCTTGATAATGGTTGCTAGGGCGTGGCTAGGAAGTGTTGACGGTGATTTATGATTGGCTGTTGATGCCCTGAGTCAAACAAACCCACCCTCGTGTTTCTATGACACTTCTATCCAAAGATATCCCTTTGATCTCTTTCAATGGTAGTCTATGGGATCAGTTGCTAGGGAGCTCTAAATGGTTGCTAGGGGGTGGCTTCATAGGTTGACAATCATCCTGAGATAGTGATTGGCTGTCTGAGTAAATTGAGCCCACCCCCTTGTCTCTGAGACACTGTGAGGCAGAGCTATGGTCAATACAAAATCTAGTAAGAGAAACACATGAGTTTAATGGGACATCCTCCCCATAGACAATGACTGGGGGCAAATTTTAGGAATTTTGGACAGCTCTAGCGCCCCAGGGGTACAACTCACACCCCATTGCGATGTGTCTTCTTACAGGGCCTGCCAGCCTCTTCAAATGTGGTGACCCACGAGTTTCTACGAAATCCTCGCTCGGAGCTATGACTCGTTAAAGTTCGTCGCAATGTTAAGTCAATGGGATTTTTCGGCTACTTTTTCGCCCCTGGGGCGAACATCGTACCCCCGACCCCTTAGAAAAGATATAGCACACCATTCCCGTATAGGCCGCACGTTTTGACGCCTCATTCATGGGTCTGTGACAAAAAATGTGGGAGGAGAAGCGCGCCGAAAAAGTGTCCAGAATAAAGAATAATAATAATAAACCGATCCTGGGTTACATAGTATATATACGCCTTGCTAAACAAGCTCCACGAATATTAATAAGTATGGAGAATAACAATATTGATGCCTTGCTTCGCAAGGCCCACTAATAAGTATGTTTGAGAGTGATGGTGATGCCTTGCTGCGCAAGGCATCACTAAAACCGTTCTGGGGCAAGATAGTAATAGTGATGCCTTGCTACGCAAGCACCACTAATAAACCGTTATAAATAATATTTATGGCTTGCTACGCAAGTACCATTAATAATAAAAATATGGAGAATAACAATATTGATGCATTGCTTCACAAGCAACACTAATATGTATGTTTGAGAGTGATGGTGATGCCTTGCTTCGCAAGGCATCACTAAAACCGTTCTGGGGCTAGATAGTAATAGTGATGCCTTGCTACGCAAGCACCACTAATAATAAACCGTTCCTGGGTTACATAGTATATATACGCCTTGCAAACAAGCTCCACGAATATTAATAAGTATGGAGAATAAAAATATTGATGCCTTGCTTCGCAAGGCACACTAATAAGTATGTTTGAGAGTGATGGTGATGCCTTGCTGCGCAAGGCATCACTAAAAAGCGTTCTGGGGCAAGATAGTAATAGTGATGCCTTGCTTCGCAAGCACCACTAATAATAAACCGTTTCTGTTTGAGATATATTTATGGCTTGCTACGCAAGCACGACTAATAAATAAGTATGTTTAATATCAATATTGATGCCTTGCTTGGCAAGCATCAATAATAAGTATGTTTGAGAGTGATGGTGATGCCTTGCTTCGCAAGGCATCACTAAAACCGTTCTGGGGCTAGATAGTAATAGTGATGCCTTGCTACGCAAGCACCACTAATAAACCGATCTGGGGTGAGATATTAAATATTAATGCCTTGCTACGCAAGCACCAATAATAATTTTAAGTGTTTTAATAACAATATTGATGCCTTGCTTGGCAAGCATCAATAATAAGTATGTTTGAGAGTGATGGTGATGCCTTGCTTCGCAAGGCATCACTAAAACTCGTTCTGGGGCTAGATAGTAATAGTGATGCCTTGCTACGCAAGCACCACTAATAATAAGTTTAAGTACAATATCAGTAAGTTGGCTCTTCCAAGCCAACTTAATAAGTTGTCCTTTCTTTCTCTTTTCTTTTCCAAACCTGAACCCAAAAATGAACCCAACCTTTGAAAAAATAACATTAAAATTCACAAACATGAAATTAAGACTCAAAAATAAACTCTTCAGCCTGTCACAGTGAACAAAACAGTGAAAAATGGTTTCCCTCTGTTCACAAAAAGGACATTTACTCTCCACTGCTGGATTAATGATGCTAACAAACGCATTTACAGCAACAATCCCGTGCAGGATCCTCCACTGCAAATCCCCCTCCGGTTTGGTCAACGGTGGCTTGTACATATTCCTCCACACAGGTCTACAGCTCTCTTCAACCCCAAAATGAGCAGCCCATGGCGTTTCTACCCGCACTTTCAGCTTCTCTTTATTTAGTACTTTAACACATACTTCATACAACTTTTTCCCACTCACATCACAAAGACCCAACCCTGCAAAACTTTTCAGTGTAAACAGTTGATGGGAAAATTCCTCCTCCGTGAACGTTGGTAAAATGTCCATACTTGGAAAAATGTCACTTTCTTCAGGTGTGAATAATCCACTGCCAGAATTCCTGATTAAAGACATGTCTTCATCATTCAAATGTTCCTTTATGTTGTCCAGAAAAAGATCCACGATCCTCTGTGATTTGAGACCCAGACATTGCGCCACCTCTCCCACATTTTCAAAATCATTCCCAGCAACTCTTATCAGTTGTCGCAAAGTAGTCATTTTCGCTGCTATTAGAAGGCTTGTCAGTCCAGGCATCGTCTGTGCAGCAACATCCAGCCTTGCCCCTTTGATTAAAGGCTCCTCCAGTAGCCAATGAAGCGATGGCATAGACGCAGTCCTTACAGTTCTTACTAATGACCAGGCTCTAAAAACACTGCGGTAATATGAGGGAAGACTTTTTATGTCTCCGGTTTCACATTTAATCCAAAACAAATTTTCACTCAAACCCAAATCCCCTACTTTTTTCAAAATAAGACTTATACCGGCTTTCCTCGCACTGCATTTACCGTACAAAAATTTCTGAATAAACTGTAATCTAAAAGCTGTTTTGCGACTTTCTAGATGCAGCAAACCCTGCCCACCCTCATCCCTTTTTAAACATAACACACATTGTGGTACCCAGTGCATCTTATTCCAAAAAAAATCAACAATTAGAGCCTGAACTTTAGATAGAAGACCTGTAGGTGGCTCAAGGACTGCCAAACGATGCCATAAGGTTGCTGCTACCAGATTATTAATAATTAGGATACGCCCTCTAAAAGACATTCTCGGCAATAGCCATTTCCACTTTTTTAATCTTCCTTCTACCATCTCTATAACCCTTTCCCAATTTTTCATGACAAAATGTTCTTTCCCTAAAAAAACTCCCAAATATTTAACCCCCTCAGTAGCCCATGACAATCCACCTGGCAAACTTGGCCTTCCTTGAGTCCACCTACCTACTTCCAACGCTTCACATTTAGACCAGTTCACTTTCGCTGAAGACACTTTCCCATACATTCCTACTATCTCTTTAACCTTTTCCACATCAGTGTTCCCCTTAACTACTACCATTACATCATCCGCATAGGCAGATAAATAAAACTTTTGTTCTCTGGACAATAAAAAACCTTCTAGAGACTCTCTTAGTTTACATAAACAAGGTTCAATTGCAATTGAGTACAACATTCCTGACATTGAACAGCCTTGCCGAATGCCCCTTCTAACCTTTAAGGGTGCACTCAAGCCACCGTTGACCTTTACTACACTCTCAATGTCACCATACATTACTTTGATCATTTCAATAAAATGCTGAGGAAAGCCAAAAACCTCAAGCACTTTCCATAAATATTGATGCTCAATTCGGTCGAAAGCCTTCTCTTGGTCTAATGAGACCAGTCCAAAACTTTCACCAGTGATTTTAGCTATATCAAAAATATCTCGAATTAGTCCAATATTGTCTAGAATGGATCTGCCCGGCACACAGTAGGACTGATCCGCATGTATGATCTGCTCCATCACTTTTCTCAACCTGTTGGCCAAAGCTTTCGATAAAATCTTAAAATCCACACAAAGCAGGGAAACGGGTCTCCAGTTTTTGATTTCTTTCAGATCTCCTTTCTTGGGTAAAAGGGTCAATACTGCCCGCCTGCAGCTCAAAGGCAGTTGCCCTTTAGCAATGCTGTCACAGAAAACTTCCAACAGATCATTGCCCAACAGATCCCAGAAAGCTTTATAAAACTCAACAGTTAGACCATCTAACCCTGGAGCCCGCCCATTCTCCATGCTCATTAAGGCTGCATGCAACTCTCCCAGAGATAGCTGGCTCACCAACTCTCTCTTTGCCTCCTCCTGCACTTGGGGTAGGCCTCCGAGAAACTCTTGCAACAGCTCATGATCTTCTGCAAACTCACATTTAAACAGCTCTTTATAGAACTCAGCAGCCCTCCTGCGCACATCAGCCGTCTCAGTGAGCTCTTGCCCATTGTCTGCCCTAAGACAGTGAATGCTTCTGCTTTGGCCATTTTTCTTCTCCAGGCTGAAAAAAAACTTGGATGGAGCATCCATTTCAGATAAATTCTGAAAACGAGATCTGATCAATGCCCCCTGTGCTTTACTACCTAACAGATCCTTTAATTCTGCTTTCTTTCCAATCAAAGCATTCACTTGATTTCCAGTCAAATCACTGCCATTTTCAAGCTCTAAAATATCATTTTCCAAAGTTTTCATTTTTTTAACCATTTTCTGGGTGACATTGAAATTGTATTGCACACATAATTGCTGTATTTGCTTCTTCCCCAAATCCCACCATTGCTGTACACTTGAAAATGTTGTCTTTTTACCTCTCCACTCCTTCCAGAAAAAAACTAAACACTCCTTAAAATGTGCATCTTGCAACAAAGCACTATTGAAAATCCAATAGGCACTTTTAATTTTTAAACACTTTATAAAAACACTTGCAATCACCATGGAATGATCAGAGAAACACACAGGATTAATATAACATGATTTTACAATTTGCAGTTGATGTTCAAAAACATACAGGCGATCCAACCTTGCCCTTGAGATCCCACCTTCCCTTATTTGTAGCCATGTATATTGTTTCGTATTTTCATTCATATTTCTCCACACATCCACTAACTCATTGGTTTCAATCGATCGAATCAATGACAACCTAGAAGCTGTATGCGGCTCTGGATGATTTCGATCTATGTCATTAGTCGTACAATTAAAATCTCCTGCAACCAGGAGGTAATGGTCAGGATCACAACTCTGTATAGTATTTGAAAGTGTCTCTAAAAACAGCATTCTCTCTATTGCCATAACTGGGGCATACACATTTATTAAAACAAAGGTTGCAACATCAAATTTTGCTGTAACTTTTAAAAGTCTTCCTTTCACCACTTCTTCCACCTCATATGAAATTGGCAAACACTTATTTGCAATAGGGGAACCTTTTTTAGTGCTATATAGCACCAATTTTGGTGCTTAAGTGGTTCTTCAGCGGTTCTTCAGTGGTTCTTCAGTGGTTCTTCAGCGGTTCTTCGGCGGTTCTTCAGCGGTTCTTCAGCGGTTCTTCAGAGGTTCTTCAGCGGTTCTTCAGCGGTTCTTCAGAGGTTCTTCAGCGGTTCTTCAGCGGTTCTTCAGAGGTTCTTCAGCGGTTCTTCAGCGGTTCTTCAGCGGTTCTTCAGCGGTTCTTCAGAGGTTCTTCAGCGGTTCTTCAGCGGTTCTTCAGAGGTTCTTCAGCGGTTCTTCAGAGGTTCTTCAGCGGTTCTTCAGCGGTTCTTCAGCGGTTCTTCAGCGGTTCTTCAGAGGTTCTTCAGCGGTTCTTCAGCGGTTCTTCAGAGGTTCTTCAGCGGTTCTTCAGCGGTTCTTCAGCG
Source organism: Gobio occitaniae (assembly GCA_033150135.1). Lineage (NCBI taxonomy): Eukaryota > Metazoa > Chordata > Actinopteri > Cypriniformes > Gobionidae > Gobio > Gobio occitaniae. The sequence goes on along the minus strand of JARQWZ010003403.1, from coordinate 150,068 downwards.
GTTCTTCAGAGGTTCTTCAGCGGTTCTTCAGCGGTTCTTCAGAGGTTCTTCAGCGGTTCTTCAGCGGTTCTTCAGAGGTTCTTCAGAGGTTCTTCAGCGGTTCTTCAGCGGTTCTTCAGCGGTTCTTCAGCGGTTCTTCAGAGGTTCTTCAGCGGTTCTTCAGCGGTTCTTCAGAGGTTCTTCAGCGGTTCTTCAGAGGTTCTTCAGCGGTTCTTCAGCGGTTCTTCAGCGGTTCTTCAGAGGTTCTTCAGCGGTTCTTCAGCGGTTCTTCAGAGGTTCTTCAGAGGTTCTTCAGCGGTTCTTCAGCGGTTCTTCAGCGGTTCTTCAGCGGTTCTTCAGCGGTTCTTCAGAGGTTCTTCAGCGGTTCTTCAGCGGTTCTTCAGCGGTTCTTCAGAGGTTCTTCAGCGGTTCTTCAGAGGTTCTTCAGAGGTTCTTCAGCGGTTCTTCAGAGGTTCTTCAGCGGTTCTTCAGCGGTTCTTCAGCGGTTCTTCAGAGGTTCTTCAGAGGTTCTTCAGCGGTTCTTCAGAGGTTCTTCAGCGGTTCTTCAGCGGTTCTTCAGCGGTTCTTCAGAGGTTCTTCAGCGGTTCTTCAGAGGTTCTTCAGAGGTTCTTCAGCGGTTCTTCAGAGGTTCTTCAGCGGTTCTTCAGAGGTTCTTCAGCGGTTCTTCAGCGGTTCTTCAGCGGTTCTTCAGCGGTTCTTCAGAGGTTCTTCAGCGGTTCTTCAGCGGTTCTTCAGAGGTTCTTCAGCGGTTCTTCAGAGGTTCTTCAGAGGTTCTTCAGCGGTTCTTCAGAGGTTCTTCAGCGGTTCTTCAGCGGTTCTTCAGCGGTTCTTCAGCGGTTCTTCAGAGGTTCTTCAGAGGTTCTTCAGAGGTTCTTCAGCGGTTCTTCAGAGGTTCTTCAGCGGTTCTTCAGAGGTTCTTCAGAGGTTCTTCAGCGGTTCTTCAGAGGTTCTTCAACGGTTCTTCAGCGGTTCTTCAGCGGTTCTTCAGAGGTTCTTCAGCGGTTCTTCAGAGGTTCTTCAGCGGTTCTTCAGCGGTTCTTCAGAGGTTCTTCAGCGGTTCTTCAGAGGTTCTTCAGCGGTTCTTCAGAGGTTCTTCAGCGGTTCTTCAGAGGTTCTTCAGAGGTTCTTCAGAGGTTCTTCACCGGTTCTTTGACTAAGGTGCTATATAGCACCGCTGAAGAACCGCTGAAGAACCACTGAAGCACCAAAATTGGTGCTATATAGCGCTAAAAAAGGTTCCCCTTTGATTACGAGCCTTTTTTTTTAGAGTGGAGCAGTCTTGAAACAGGATGGAACAATAGCATAGGTCAGCGAGACGTTAAATATGTCCGTGAGGACGTAAGCCAGCTGGTCCGCACAGTCTTTGAGCACCCGTCCCTGTATGTTATCCGTGCGTTCAGTTTTCTCAGCATCCTCCGGACATCAGCTGTCTCCAGTCTAAGTGCTTGTTCGTCTGGGTGCGGTATGGATTTCTTCACAGAAGTGTTATTGAGTGATTCAAACCGACCAAAGTAGTTATTGAGTGTATTGAGGAGATCTATGTTGTCCTCAAAAGGTAAGGGAGCAGCCTTATAATCTGTGATAGTCCGGATACCTTACCACATCCGTTTGGTGTTTGTCGGATAGTGGAAGAATCCCTGGATTTTGGTGATGTTGGTGTAAGTCCAGGAGTTCGCCGGGTAGCTGTAGATGTTAGCGGGTAGCTGTAGATGTTAGCGGGTAGCTGTAGATGTTAGCGGGTAGCTGTAGATGTTAGCGGGTAGCTGTAGATGTTAACGGTAGCTGTAGATGTTAGCGGGTAGCTGTAGATGTTAGCGGGTAGCTGTAGATGTTAGCGGGTAGCTGTAGATGTTAGCGGGTAGCTGTAGATGTTAGCGGGTAGCTGTAGATGTTAGTAGATGTTAGCGGGTAGCTGTAGATGTTAGCGGGTAGCTGTAGATGTTAACGGTAGCTGTAGATGTTAGCGGGTAGCTGTAGATGTTAGTGGGTAGCTGTAGATGTTAGTGGGTAGCTGTAGATGTTAGCGGGTAGCTGTAGATGTTAGCGGGCAGCTGTAGATGTTAGCGGGTAGCTGTAGATGTTAGCGGGTAGCTGTAGATGTTAGCGGGCACCTGTAGATGTTAGCGGGCACCTGTAGATGTTAGCGGGTAGCTGTAGATGTTAGCGGGCACCTGTAGATGTTAGCGGGTAGCTGTAGATGTTAGCGGGCACCTGTAGATGTTAGCGGGTAGCTGTAGATGTTAGCGGGTAGCTGTAGATGTTAGCGGGCAGCTGTAGATGTTAGTGGGTAGCTGTAGATGTTAGCGGGTAGCTGTAGATGTTAGCGGGCAGCTGTAGATGTTAGCGGGCAGCTGTAGATGTTAGCGGGTAGCTGTAGATGTTAGCGGGTAGCTGTAGATGTTAGCGGGTAGCTGTAGATGTTAGCGGGTAGCTGTAGATGTTAGCGGGCAGCTGTAGATGTTAGTGGGTAGCTGTAGATGTTAGCGGGTAGCTGTAGATGTTAGCGGGCAGCTGTAGATGTTAGCGGGCACCTGTAGATGTTAGCGGGTAGCTGTAGATGTTAGCGGGTAGCTGTAGATGTTAGCGGGTAGCTGTAGATGTTAGCGGGCACCTGTAGATGTTAGCGGGTAGCTGTAGATGTTAGCGGGTAGCTGTAGATGTTAGCGGGTAGCTGTAGATGTTAGCGGGCACCTGTAGATGTTAGCGGGCAGCTGTAGATGTTAGCGGGCACCTGTAGATGTTAGCGGGTAGCTGTAGATGTTAGCGGGCACCTGTAGATGTTAGCGGGCAGCTGTAGATGTTAGCGGGCAGCTGTAGATGTTAGCGGGCAGCTGTAGATGTTAGCGGGCAGCTGTAGATGTTAGCGGGTAGCTGTAGATGTTAGCGGGCAGCTGTAGATGTTAGTGGGTAGCTGTAGATGTTAGCGGGTAGCTGTAGATGTTAGCGGGTAGCTGTAGATGTTAGCGGGCAGCTGTAGATGTTAGTGGGTAGCTGTAGATGTTAGCGGGTAGCTGTAGATGTTAGCGGGTAGCTGTAGATGTTAGCGGGCACCTGTAGATGTTAGCGGGTAGCTGTAGATGTTAGCGGGCACCTGTAGATGTTAGCGGGTAGCTGTAGATGTTAGCGGGCAGCTGTAGATGTTAGCGGGTAGCTGTAGATGTTAGCGGGTAGCTGTAGATGTTAGCGGGCACCTGTAGATGTTAGCGGGCAGCTGTAGATGTTAGCGGGTAGCTGTAGATGTTAGCGGGCAGCTGTAGATGTTAGCGGGTAGCTGTAGATGTTAGCGGGTAGCTGTAGATGTTAGCGGGTAGCTGTAGATGTTAGCGGGCACCTGTAGATGTTAGCGGGTAGCTGTAGATGTTAGCGGGCACCTGTAGATGTTAGCGGGTAGCTGTAGATGTTAGCGGGCAGCTGTAGATGTTAGCGGGCAGCTGTAGATGTTAGCGGGTAGCTGTAGATGTTAGCGGGTAGCTGTAGATGTTAGCGGGCAGCTGTAGATGTTAGCGGGCAGCTGTAGATGTTAGCGGGTAGCTGTAGATGTTAGCGGGTAGCTGTAGATGTTAGCGGGCACCTGTAGATGTTAGCGGGTAGCTGTAGATGTTAGCGGGTAGCTGTAGATGTTAGCGGGTAGCTGTAGATGTTAGCGGGCACATGTAGATGTTAGCGGGCACATGTAGATGTTAGCGGGTAGCTGTAGATGTTAGCGGGCACCTGTAGATGTTAGCGGGCACCTGTAGATGTTAGCGGGCAGCTGTAGATGTTAGCGGGTAGCTGTAGATGTTAGCGGGTAGTTGTAGATGTTAGCGGGCAGCTGTAGATGTTAGCGGGCAGCTGTAGATGTTAGCGGGTAGCTGTAGATGTTAGCGGGTAGCTGTAGATGTTAGCGGGTAGTTGTAGATGTTAGCGGGCACCTGTAGATGTTAGCAGGCACCTGTAGATGTTAGCGGGCACCTGTAGATGTTAGCGGGTAGCTGTAGATGTTAGCGGGTAGCTGTAGATGTTAGCGGGCACCTGTAGATGTTAGCGGGCACCTGTAGATGTTAGCGGGTAGCTGTAGATGTTAGCGGGTAGCTGTAGATGTTAGCGGGTAGCTGTAGATGTTAGCGGGTAGCTGTAGATGTTAGCGGGTAGCTGTAGATGTTAGCGGGCAGCTGTAGATGTTAGCGGGTAGCTGTAGATGTTAGCGGGTAGCTGTAGATGTTAGCGGGCACCTGTAGATGTTAGCGGGCAGCTGTAGATGTTAGCGGGTAGCTGTAGATGTTAGCGGGCAGCTGTAGATGTTAGCGGGTAGCTGTAGATGTTAACGGGCACCTGTAGATGTTAGCGGGCAGCTGTAGATGTTAGCGGGTAGCTGTAGATGTTAGCGGGCAGCTGTAGATGTTAGCGGGTAGCTGTAGATGTTAGCGGGTAGCTGTAGATGTTAGCAGGTAGCTGTAGATGTTAGCGGGTAGCTGTAGATGTTAGCGGGCACCTGTAGATGTTAGCGGGCAGCTGTAGATGTTAACGGGCACCTGTAGATGTTAGCGGGCAGCTGTAGATGTTAGCGGGTAGCTGTAGATGTTAGCGGGCAGCTGTAGATGTTAGCGGGTAGCTGTAGATGTTAGCGGGTAGCTGTAGATGTTAGCGGGTAGCTGTAGATGTTAGCGGGCACCTGTAGATGTTAGCGGGCAGCTGTAGATGTTAGCGGGTAGCTGTAGATGTTAGCGGGCACCTGTAGATGTTAGCGGGTAGCTGTAGATGTTAACGGGCACCTGTAGATGTTAGCGGGCAGCTGTAGATGTTAGCGGGTAGCTGTAGATGTTAGCGGGCAGCTGTAGATGTTAGCGGGTAGCTGTAGATGTTAGCGGGTAGCTGTAGATGTTAGCGGGTAGCTGTAGATGTTAGCGGGTAGCTGTAGATGTTAGCGGGCACCTGTAGATGTTAGCGGGCACCTGTAGATGTTAGCGGGCAGCTGTAGATGTTAGCGGGTAGCTGTAGATGTTAGCGGGTAGCTGTAGATGTTAGCGGGCACCTGTAGATGTTAGCGGGCAGCTGTAGATGTTAGCGGGTAGCTGTAGATGTTAGCGGG
>JARQWZ010003403.1:117500-140000 GCA_033150135.1 Gobio occitaniae | reverse complement strand
GGTGGAGTGTGTGAAGGGCAGGTTGTACAGCAGCTCCGCTGGAGTGTGTGAAGGTGGAGTGTGTGTGTGTGTGTGTGTGTGTGTGTGATGCTCAGGTGGAGTGTGTGTGTGTGTGTGATGCTCAGGTGGAGTGTGTGAAGGGCAGGTTGTACAGCAGCTCAGCTGGAGTGTGTGAAGGTGGAGTGTGTGTGTGTGTGTGTGTGTGTGTGTGATGCTCAGGTGGAGTGTGTGAAGGGCAGGTTGTACAGCAGCTCCGCTGGAGTGTGTGAAGGTGGAGTGTGTGTGTGTGTGTGTGTGTGATGCTCAGGTGGAGTGTGTGAAGGGCAGGTTGTACAGCAGCTCCGCGCTCTGGCACAGGGATCTGGGGTTAGCGGTGGAGAAGTACTGACAGCAGAGCCAGTCCTCCAGCTCTGCGTTCCTCTCGGGCTCCAGCGCGCGCTCAGCGAACTTCATCATGAGCAGCGCCCGCTTCACGTCCAGCCAGTTCAGCAGCCCCTCGTCCCGCTCCGCCCTCCTCCGCCCGCCTCCACCCACTCCTCCACCCACTCCTCCACCCACCCAGGGCTGGTCCAGCAGCTCTCTCCGCGGGCCCCAGAGCAGCGCCTGCAGGATCCTCCGGGCCTCCTGGATGTGGATGCGGCGGCCGGGGTCGGGCTCCAGCAGGAGCAGCGCCAGCCTCTGCAGGCCGGAGGAGTAGATGGAGGAGCAGGGGATGGAGGGCAGGTCGGCACAGCTGTACTGCGGCCGGCTCGCCGTCTCCAGCGGGTTGCGGCGGTGCAGGAGCTCGTAGATCAGGATGCCGGTCTGGAACTCGTCGAATTTGTGATATTGCGCGGCGGAGACGATCTCGGGGGCCAGGCGGGCGTGGTTAGCATTAGCACACACCGCGGACTCGTCTGCGCTACGCCGCTTGGCCTTGCCGAAGCTGCTGATGAGGAGGCGCGGCAGGCTCTGCTGCTGGGGGTCAGGGGTCGGCGGGACCAGCAGGAGGTTCTCCATGCAGAGGTCGCGGTGCGTGACCCCGTGGGCCTTCAGGTGCTCCAGACCCGCGCACAGCTGGAGCAGCAGGAAACACACGCGGCGCTCGTACACCTCCGGCTGCGCGCGGTGGAACGGCTCCCACTCCCGCACGAACTCCGCCACGCTCTGGAGAGGGACGTCACGCGTGATCACCACCACACGCTCCGGCTCCGGCGGCCCCGGCTCCTCGCTGGGCAACATGCTCTGAGGAACACAGGCCAGGAAGTGCCCGCAGTCCTGCTGGAGGCTGAAGTGGGGCGGCACGCTCTGCTGGACCGACAGGCCGTACAGGTGCGCCTGCCTACTGTCCGCCGACTGCCCCTTACAGATCTGCACACACACAGCATCATACAACATGTTAGCAACACGCTAGCAACATACTAAATCATGTTAACAACACGCTAGCAACATACTAAATCATGATAAAACATGTTAACAACACGCTATCAACATACTAAATCATGATAAAACATGTTAACAACACGCTAGCAACATACTAAATCATGTTAACAACACGCTATCAACATACTAAATCATGATAAAACATGTTGACAACACGCTATCAAAATACTATATCATGATAAAACATGTTAAAAACACGCTATCAACATACTAAATCATGTTAACAACACGCTATCAACATACTAAATCATGTTAACAACACGCTATCAACATACTATATCATGTTAACAACACGCTATCAACATACTAAATCATGTTAACAACACGCTATCAACATACTAAATCATGTTAGCAACACGCTAGCAACATACTAAATCATGATAAAAAATGTTAACAATCTGTTAATAACTAGAAAATGCTAAATCCTGTTAACAACACGCTTCCAACATACTAAATCATGATAAAACATGTTAACAACATGCTATCAACATACTAAATCATGATAAAACATGTTAACAATCTGTTAACAACTAGAAAATGCTAAATCCTGTTAACAACAGGCTATCAACATACTAAATCATGATAAATCATGTTAACAACACGCTATCAACATACTAAATCATGTTAACAACACGCTATCAACATACTAAATCACGTTAACAACACGCTATCAACATACTATATCATGTTAACAACACGCTATCAACATACTAAATCATGTTAACAACACGCTATCAACATACTAAATCATGTTAACAACACGCTATCAACATACTAAATCACGTTAACAACACGCTATCAACATACTATATCATGTTAACAACACGCTATCAACATACTAAATCATGTTAACAACACGCTATCAACATACTAAATCATGCTAAATCATGTTAGCAACACGCTATCATCATACTAAATCATGACAAAACATGCTAACAATCTGTTAACAACTAGAACATGCTAAATCATGTGAGCAACACGCTAGCAACATACTAAATTGTGATAAAACATGTTAACAATCTGTTAACAACTAGAAAATGCTAAATCATGTTAACAACACGCTAGCAACATGCTAAATCATGATAAAACATGTTAACAAACTGTTAACAACTAGAAAATGCTAAATCATGATAAAACATGTTAACAAACTGTTAACAACTAGAAAATGCTAAATCATGTTAACAACACGCTATCAACATACTAAATCATGATAAAACATGTAAACAATCTGTTAACAACTAGAAAATGCTAACTCATTTTAGCAACACGCTAGCAACATACTAAATTGTGATAAAACATGTAAACAATCTGTTAACAACTAGAAAATGCTAACTCATTTTAGCAACACGCTAGCAACATACTAAATTGTGATAAAACATGTTAACAACACGCTAGCAACATACTAAATCATGATAAAGCATGTTAACAACACGCTATCAACATACTAAATCATGATAAAACATGTTAATAATCTGTTAACAACTAGAAAATGCTAAATCATGTTAACAACACGCTATCAACATACTAAATCATCATAAAACATGCTAACAATATGTTAAATCATGTTAAAAATCTGTTAACAACTAGAAAATGATAAATCATGTTAACAACACGCTATCAACATACTAAATCATGATAAAACATGTTAACAATCTGTTAACAACTAGAAAATGCTAAATCATGTTAACAACACGCTAGCAACATACTAAATCATGATAAAACATGTTAACAACACGCTAGCAACATACTAAATCATGATAAAGCATGTTAACAACACGCTATCAACATACTAAATCATGATAAAACATGTTAATAATCTGTTAACAACTAGAAAATGCTAAATCATGTTAACAACACGCTATCAACATACTAAATCATCATAAAACATGCTAACAATATGTTAAATCATGTTAAAAATCTGTTAACAACTAGAAAATGATAAATCATGTTAACAACACGCTATCAACATACTAAATCATGATAAAACATGTTAACAATCTGTTAACAACTAGAAAATGCTAAATCATGTTAACAACACGCTAGCAACATACTAAATCATGATAAAACATGTTAACAACACGCTAGCAACATACTAAATCATGATAAAGCATGTTAACAACACGCTATCAACATACTAAATCATGATAAAACATGTTAACAATCTGTTAACAACTAGAAAATGCTAAATCATGTTAGCAACACGCTAGCAACATACTAAATCATGATAAAATATGTTAACAACACGCTATCAACATACTAAATCATGATAAAACATGTTAACAACACGCTATCAACATACTAAATCATGATAAAACATGTTAACAATCTGTTAACAACTAGAAAATGCTAAATCATGTTAACAACACGCTATCAACATACTAAATCATGATAAAACATGTTAACAATCTGTTAACAACTAGAAAATGCTAAATCATGTTAACAACACGCTATCAACATACTAAATCATGATAAATCATGTTAACAATCTGTTAACAACTAGAAAATGATAAATCATGTTAACAACACGCTATCAACATACTAAATCATGATAAAGCATGTTAACAACACGCTAGCAACATACTAAATCATGATAAAACATGTTAACAACACGCTATCAACATACTAAATCATGATAAAACATGTTAACAATCTGTTAACAACTAGAAAATGCTAAATCATGTTAGCAACACGCTAGCAACATACTAAATCATGATAAAATATGTTAACAACATGCTAGCAACATACTAAATCATGATAAAGCATGTTAACAACACGCTATCAACATACTAAATCATGATAAAACATGTTAACAATCTGTTAACAACTAGAAAATGCTAAATCATGTTAGCAACACGCTAGCAAAATACTAAATCATGATAAAACATGTTAACAACACGCTAGCAACATACTAAATCATGATAAAGCATGTTAACAACACGCTATCAACATACTAAATCATGATAAAACATGTTAACAATCTGTTAACAACTAGAAAATGCTAAATCATGTTAACAACACGCTAGCAACATACTAAATCATGATAAAGCATGTTAACAACACGCTAGCAACATACTAAATCATGATAAAACATGTTAACAACACGCTATCAACATACTAAATCATGATAAAACATGTTAACAACCTGTTAACAACTAGAAAATGCTAAATCATGTTAGCAACACGCTAGCAACATACTAAATCATGATAAAATATGTTAACAACACGCTATCAACATACTAAATCATGATAAAACATGTTAACAACACGCTATCAACATACTAAATCATGATAAAACATGTTAACAATCTGTTAACAACTAGAAAATGCTAAATCATGTTAACAACACGCTAGCAACATACTAAATCATGATAAAACATGTTAACAACACGCTAGCAACATACTAAATCATGATAAAGCATGTTAACAACACGCTATCAACATACTAAATCATGATAAAACATGTTAACAATCTGTTAACAACTAGAAAATGCTAAATCATGTTAGCAACACGCTAGCAACATACTAAATCATGATAAAATATGTTAAAAACACGCTATCAACATACTAAATCATGATAAAACATGTTAACAACACGCTATCAACATACTAAATCATGATAAAACATGTTAACAATCTGTTAACAACTAGAAAATGCTAAATCATGTTAACAACACGCTATCAACATACTAAATCATGATAAAACATGTTAACAATCTGTTAACAACTAGAAAATGCTAAATCATGTTAACAACACGCTATCAACATACTAAATCATGATAAATCATGTTAACAATCTGTTAACAACTAGAAAATGATAAATCATGTTAACAACACGCTATCAACATACTAAATCATGATAAAGCATGTTAACAACACGCTAGCAACATACTAAATCATGATAAAACATGTTAACAACACGCTATCAACATACTAAATCATGATAAAACATGTTAACAATCTGTTAACAACTAGAAAATGCTAAATCATGTTAGCAACACGCTAGCAACATACTAAATCATGATAAAATATGTTAACAACATGCTAGCAACATACTAAATCATGATAAAGCATGTTAACAACACGCTATCAACATACTAAATCATGATAAAACATGTTAACAATCTGTTAACAACTAGAAAATGCTAAATCATGTTAGCAACACGCTAGCAACATACTAAATCATGATAAAACATGTTAACAACACGCTAGCAACATACTAAATCATGATAAAGCATGTTAACAACACGCTATCAACATACTAAATCATGATAAAACATGTTAACAATCTTTTAACAACTAGAAAATGCTAAATCATGTTAACAACACGCTAGCAACATACTAAATCATGATAAAGCATGTTAACAACACGCTAGCAACATACTAAATCATGATAAAACATGTTAACAACACGCTATCAACATACTAAATCATGATAAAACATGTTAACAATCTGTTAACAACTAGAAAATGCTAAATCATGTTAGCAACACGCTAGCAACATACTAAATCATGATAAAATATGTTAACAACACGCTATCAACATACTAAATCATGATAAAACATGTTAACAACACGCTATCAACATACTAAATCATGATAAAACATGTTAACAATCTGTTAACAATTAGAAAATGCTAAATCATGTTAACAACACGCTATCAACATACTAAATCATGATAAAACATGTTTACAATCTGTTAAAAACTAGAAAGTGCTAAATTATGTTAGCAACACGCTATCAACATACTAAATCATGATAAATCATGCTAACAATCTGTTAACAACTAGAAAATGCTAAATCATGTTAGCAACACGCTAGCAACATACTAAATCATGATAAAACATGTTAACAACACGCTATCAACATACAAAATCATGATAAAACATGTTAACAACACGCTATCAACATACCAAAATCATGATAAAACATGTTAACAATCTGTTAACAACTAGAAAATACTAAATCATGATAAAACATGTTAACAACACGCTAGCAACATAATAAATCATGATAAAACATGTTAACAACACGCTATCAACATACTAAATCATGATAAAACATGTTAACAATCTGTTAACAACTAGAAAATACTAAATCATGTTAGCAACACGCTTGCAACATACTAAATCATAATAAAACATGTTAACAATCTGATAACAACTAGAAAATGCTAAATCATGTTAACAACACGCTAGCAACATGCTAAATCATGATAAAACATGTTAACAATCTGTTAAGAACTAGAAAATGCTAAATCATGTTAGCAACATGCTATCAACATACTAAATCATGATAAAACATATTAACAACACGCTATCAACATACTAAATCATGATAAAACATGTTAACAACATGCTATCAACATACTAAATCATGATAAAACATGTTAACAACATGCTATCAACATACTAAATCATGATAAAACATGTTAACAATCTGTTAACAACTAGAACATGCTAAATCATGTTAACAACACGCTAGCAACATACTAAATCATGTTAACAACACGCTAAATGCTAAATCATGATAAAACATGTTAACAACACGCTATCAACATACTAAATCATGATAAAACATGTTAACAATCTGTTAACAACTAGAAAATGCTAAATCATGTTAACAACACGCTAGCAACATACTAAATCATGATAAAACATGTTAACAACACGCTATCAACATACTAAATCATGATAAAACATGTTAACAATCTGTTAACAACTAGAAAGTGGTAAATCATGTTAACAACACACTAGCAACATACTAAATCATGATAAAACATGTTAACAATCTGTTAACAACTAGAAAATGCTAAATCATGTTAACAACATGCTAGCAATATACTAAATCATGATAAAACATGTTAACAATCTGTTAACAACTAGAAAATGCTAAATCATGTTAACAACATGCTAGCAACATACTATATCATGCTAAATCATGATAAAACATGTTAACAACACGCTATCAACATACTTAATTATGATAAAACATGTTAACAATCTGTTAACAACTAGAAAATGCTAAATCATGTTAACAACACGCTAGCAACATACTAAATCATGATAAAACATGTTAACAACACTCTATCAACATACTAAATCATGATAAAACATGTTAACAATCTGTTAACAACTAGAAAGTGCTAAATCATGTTAAAAACACGCTAGCAACATACTAAATCATGATAAAACATGTTAACAATCCGTTAACAACTAGAAAATGCTAAATCATGTTAACAACATGCTAGCAATATACTAAATCATGATAAAACATGTTAACAATCTGTTAACAACTAGAAAATGCTAAATCATGTTAACAACATGCTAGCAACATACTAAATCATGATAAATCATGTTAACAACACGCTATCAACATGCTAAATCATGATAAAACATGTTAACAATCTGTTAACAACTAGAAAATGCTAAATCATGTTAACAACATGCTAGCAACATACTAAATCATGATAAAACATGTTAACAATCTGTTAACAACTAGAAAATGCTAAATCATGTTAACAACATGCTAGCAACATACTAAATCATGATAAATCATGTTAACAACACGCTATCAACATGCTAAATCATGATAAATCATGTTAACAACATGCTAGCAACATACTAAATCATGATAAAACATGTTAACAATCTGTTAACAACTAGAAAATGCTAAATCATGTTAACAACATGCTAGCAACATACTAAATCATGATACAACATGTTAACAATCTGTTAACAACTAGAAAATGCTAAATCATGTTAACAACACGCTAGCAAAATACTAAATCATGATAAAACATGTTAACAATCTGTTAACAACTAAAACATGCTAAACCATGTTAACAACACGCTAGCAACATACTAAATCATGATAAATCATGTTAACAACATGCTATCAACATACTAAATCATGATAAAACATGCTAACAATATGTTAAATCATGTTAACAATCTGTTAACAACTAGAAAATGCTAAATCATGTTAGCAACACGCTAGCAACATACTAAATCATGATAAAACATGCTAACAATCTGTTAACAACTAGAAAATGCTAAATCATGATAAATCATGTTAACAACATGCTAGCAACATACTAAATCATGATAAATCATGTTAACAACACGCTATCAACATGCTAAATCATGATAAAACATGTTAACAATCTGTTAACAACTAAAAAATGCTAAATCATGTTAACAACACGCTAGCAACATACTTAATCATGATAAATCATGTTAACAACACGCTAGCAAAATACTAAATCATGATAAAACATGTTAACAACACACTATCAACATACTAAATCATGATAAAACATGTTAACAATCTGTTAACAACTAGAACATGCTAAACCATGTTAACAACACGCTAGCAACATACTAAATCATGATAAATCATGTTAACAACATGCTATCAACATACTAAATCATGATAAAACATGCTAACAATATGTTAAATCATGTTAACAATCTGTTAACAACTAGAAAATGCTAAATCATGTTAGCAACACGCTAGCAACATACTAAATCATGATAAAACATGCTAACAATCTGTTAACAACTAGAAAATGCTAAATCATGATAAATCATGTTAACAACATGCTTTCAACATACTAAATCATGATAAAACATGCTAACAATACGCTATCAACATACTAAATCATGATAAAACATGTTAACAATCTGTTAACAACTAGAAAGTGGTAAATCATGTTAACAACACGCTAGCAACATACTAAATCATGATAAAACATGTTAACAATCTGTTAACAACTAGAAAATGCTAAATCATGTTAACAACATGCTAGCAATATACTAAATCATGATAAAACATGTTAACAATCTGTTAACAACTAGAAAATGCTAAATCATGTTAACAACATGCTAGCAACATACTATATCATGATAAATCATGTTAACAACACGCTATCAACATGCTAAATCATGATAAAACATGTTAACAACACGCTATCAACATACTTAATTATGATAAAACATGTTAACAATCTGTTAACAACTAGAAAATGCTAAATCATGTTAACAACACGCTAGCAACATACTAAATCATGATAAAACATGTTAACAACACTCTATCAACATACTAAATCATGATAAAACATGTTAACAATCTGTTAACAACTAGAAAGTGCTAAATCATGTTAAAAACACGCTAGCAACATACTAAATCATGATAAAACATGTTAACAATCCGTTAACAACTAGAAAATGCTAAATCATGTTAACAACATGCTAGCAACATACTAAATCATGATAAAACATGTTAACAATCTGTTAACAACTAGAAAATGCTAAATCATGTTAACAACATGCTAGCAACATACTAAATCATGATAAATCATGTTAACAACACGCTATCAACATGCTAAATCATGATAAAACATGTTAACAATCTGTTAACAACTAGAAAATGCTAAATCATGTTAACAACATGCTAGCAACATACTAAATCATGATAAAACATGTTAACAATCTGTTAACAACTAGAAAATGCTAAATCATGTTAACAACATGCTAGCAACATACTAAATCATGATAAATCATGTTAACAACACGCTATCAACATGCTAAATCATGATAAATCATGTTAACAACATGCTAGCAACATACTAAATCATGATAAAACATGTTAACAATCTGTTAACAACTAGAAAATGCTAAATCATGTTAACAACATGCTAGCAACATACTAAATCATGATACAACATGTTAACAATCTGTTAACAACTAGAAAATGCTAAATCATGTTAACAACACGCTATCAAAATACTAAATCATGATAAAACATGTTAACAATCTGTTAACAACTAGAACATGCTAAACCATGTTAACAACACGCTAGCAACATACTAAATCATGATAAATCATGTTAACAACATGCTATCAACATACTAAATCATGATAAAACATGCTAACAATATGTTAAATCATGTTAACAATCTGTTAACAACTAGAAAATGCTAAATCATGTTAGCAACACGCTAGCAACATACTAAATCATGATAAAACATGCTAACAATCTGTTAACAACTAGAAAATGCTAAATCATGATAAATCATGTTAACAACATGCTAGCAACATACTAAATCATGATAAATCATGTTAACAACACGCTATCAACATGCTAAATCATGATAAAACATGTTAACAATCTGTTAACAACTAAAAAAATGCTAAATCATGTTAACAACACGCTAGCAACATACTTAATCATGATAAATCATGTTAACAACACGCTAGCAAAATACTAAATCATGATAAAACATGTTAACAACACACTATCAACATACTAAATCATGATAAAACATGTTAACAATCTGTTAACAACTAGAACATGCTAAACCATGTTAACAACACGCTAGCAACATACTAAATCATGATAAATCATGTTAACAACATGCTATCAACATACTAAATCATGATAAAACATGCTAACAATATGTTAAATCATGTTAACAATCTGTTAACAACTAGAAAATGCTAAATCATGTTAGCAACACGCTAGCAACATACTAAATCATGATAAAACATGCTAACAATCTGTTAACAACTAGAAAATGCTAAATCATGATAAATCATGTTAACAACATGCTTTCAACATACTAAATCATGATAAAACATGCTAACAATACGCTATCAACATACTAAATCATGATAAAACATGTTAACAATCTGTTAACAACTAGAAAATGTTAAATCATGTTAACAACTAACAATGTGCTAAATCATGTTAGCAACACGCTAACTGGCCCTTACAGATCTGCAAACACACAGGACATGAGCGTATATGAGTACACAGAGTATACAGAGTACACACACATATATTATGTAAACACAAACATTTATTTTGGATGAGATTAATCGCGATTAATCTTTTGACAGCCCTAATTAAAACATATTAGCAATGCGTTAAATCATGTTAGAAAAATGCTAACAAAGTGCTAAATCATGTTAGGAAATAAGTTAAATTATGTTAGACACATGCTAGCACCATGCTAAAACATGTTAGCAAATGTGCGAAATCATGCTAGAAACTAGTGTTGTCAAAAATATCGATATTTCGATATGTATCGATACTGAAATATCTGCGATAATACGATACTCCTTTTCTACAGTATAGATATCAGCTGCTCTCCTCTCATTCAGTCAGGTTAACCCTCTGAACACGGCAGACGCGTAGAAACATGCTAGCACCATGCTAAAATGTGTTAGCAATGTGTTGAATCATGCTAGAAACATGCTAGCACCATGCTAAAATGTGTTAGCAATGTGTTGAATCATGCTAGAAACATGCTAGCACAATGCTAAAATGTGTTAGCAATGTGTTGAATCATGCTAGAAACATGTTAGCACCATGTTAAATGTGTTAGCAATGTGTTGAATCATGCTAGAAACATGCTAGCACCATGTTAAATGTGTTAGCAATGTGTTGAATCATGCTAGAAGCATGCTAGCACCATGTTAAATGTGTTAGCAATGTGTTGAATCATGCTAGAAGCATGCTAGCACCATGTTAAATGTGTTAGCAATGTGTTGAATCATGCTAGAAGCATGCTAACAAAGTGCCAAAATGTGTTAGCAATGTGTTGAATCATGCTAGAAGCATGCTAGCACCATGTTAAATGTGTTAGCAATGTGTTGCATAATGCTAGAAGCATGCTAACAAAGTGCTAAAATGTGTTAGCAATGTGTTGAATCATGCTAGAAACATGCTAGCACCATGTTAAATGTGTTAGCAATGTGTTGAATCATGCTAGAAGCATGCTAGCACCATGTTAAATGTGTTAGCAATGTGTTGCATAATGCTAGAAGCATGCTAACAAAGTGCTAAAATGTGTTAGCAATGTGTTGAATCATGCTAGAAACATGCTAGCACCATGTTAAATGTGTTAGCAATGTGTTGAATCATGCTAGAAGCATGCTAACAAAGTGTGCTAAAATGTGTTAGCAATGTGTTGAATAATGCTAGAAGCATGCTAACAAAGTGCTAAAATGTGTTAGCAATGTGTAGCCTGGGAAAACCCAGACAACTTCCGGCAAATTTAGATGGGCAAAGACCCCATTCAAACCCATTTCTAAGCCCTAGAAATCGAGGCACCAATCAGAAACGCTGGGGCGGCTTTACACGATGACGACAGCGCAGCGACAGTGAAGCAGATTCTGTACACTGACTACAAAGATGGATGCAGCAGTGGAACATCACTATCAGCTATTGCGGCTGTTTTAAGCGATTTAAACTTTTCCATTCTGTTAAAACCAGAGCAAAGAACAACACTCGAAGTCTTCATATCTAAAAAAGATGTTATCGCTGTCTTACCGACTGGATTCGGCAAAAGTCTGATCCCAGCTTGTAACACAGGCGAGAATGTAGTTGTTTAAAGCTCAAATCTGTGGTTTATTTATAAAGAGAGCGCCTTTTTGAAAATTTGATCTGCCGTTTTTGGAGTTGTGAGCTCCAGTGGACCAGCGGCGCTCAATCGCTCAACCCCACCGAGAGGCGCCTTTCCTCAGCCAGTCCTTCTGCCGCCTGCCGCTGGCTCTGATGTGAAGATATGATTCGTCTTGTGTAGATCTAACGGCTGATCTTTGCTCTCATTAATCTATCATTTGTTCCCTGACAGATCGTTTTGTCTGAGGGCAAAGTGAAGTTTCATAACTTTATATTTGTAAGCTATAAACTTTATCGTTGTAGTCTCCTAGCGCTGACTTTCTTTGACTGAATTGCTTTATGTATTGTATAGCTTCTTATACCTTTTACTTATACTTTTAAAATGGATATTGATCCCGCATTAAACTAACATTTAACAAAAAGAGACTGGGTTTTGTTTTATGTCATATCTCATTGTATTACAGTGATAATCATAGCCTATATTATGCACACATATTACATGTTTTTATTTTTTTATGTAAACGAAAAGAGGCCGGGTTTTTTAAATATTTCGTTTTGTTATATACATCCATTGAAGATAATATGCATTGCCTTCACTACATTTGTGTGGCTATAATATGTTTAATATTAACTATTACCGTCATCGGGAGTTCATTCTCCGGAGTCAAACTTGGTAAGTCACGGACGCAAGTTAGAAGTTCGCGTACAAAATATGTCATAAAACACCACTGCCTCATTTCATAAAAAAAAAAAAAAAACTTAAACATATTAGCCACACACAAATGTGGTTCAGGCAACGCGTAGTTCCCTTTCGAAAGGGAACTCTCGCTGCGTCTAGCTGACGCTATGGGGAACGCCCTCGGCGTGACTGGTGTCTGAAGCTACTATCGAATCACGGCAAAGTCTTTGACCGACGTCAGCCCATGACGTCATCAACGTGCGACCCGGAAGTATAAAAGGGCGCCGTGCCAACACATACACATCTTTCTCGTCTTCAGGGACTGTCTGTTTGAACTGCTATACGAGTTAAGGTAAAACAAATTCAATTATTAATACACACGAGTGTGTATTTACTGCCTGGGATCAAGAGCATGCACAGTCAAGTTCATTTAAAGTTGTTTGTGTGTGAGTGTGAGCGGTTTTCAATCTGAGATCGCTCCACTCTAGTCTGGCTTTTTTCCTGAGGGAAGAAAGTTTGGCATCTGGGACTGGATGATGCTGTCCCGCTCAAGCTGAGGCTGAGCGTTGGCATACATCATGGGTTCTCAGATGCAGCTCGCCGATCGTCGCGACGATCTGGCGGCTAACGAGACTAAACAGCAAATGCTCTTAGGGATGGCTGGTGAGAGTGGTATGAATCCTCTCAGCCACCTTGACCGTGTATGCTGAGCTGATGAATGTTATGGAATGTGCTGCGGGCAGGCTGCTGCTGCCATGTTGGTGCGTTAGAGGAGAGATCGCTCGTGATAGATGTTGAGGCAACCGACTGGCGAGGAAAGTTTGCGAACTTTTCTCGCATTTCGTGGGCATCAACACTGAAGAGCTCAAACTCTGCCTTTCTAAATCACGTTGTGCTTTAATGGCAGGGGCATACACGGCAGCGGGTCAGGCTGGTGCTGCTTTTCACACCATGGCGGTGTTTCAGGCGTACCAGGCGGACCTGCTGGAGGATCTCGACCAGGGGGCCGGGCTGTCCCCTGAGGCGGTTGCTGAGCTGCGCCGCACCACAGATCTGTCTCTCCGGGCCACCAAGCAGACTGCTGCTGCTATCGGCCGCTCTATGGCGGCTATGGTGGTTACGGAGAGGCATCTGTGGTTGGGCCTGGCTGATTTCGGGGAGAAAGAATAGGGTTTTCTCTTCGATTCGCCAGTTTCGCCTACTGAACTTTTCGGCACCTCCGTGGAGGCGGTGGTTGGAAAGTTCAGGGAGGCGAAGGCGCGCTCAGCGGCATTTAAGACATGCATACCGCTGAGATCCACGCCCCCACCCAGGCAGGCGGGACTTGGTCCTTCACGGTCTGAGGACCGTAGGCAGGACCAGAGGGCTAGCGTCTCCTCTCGTGCCCCCCCTCCCTGGAGGAGCAGGGTACAGAGGAGACGGGATTCCCGCGGGGAAAAAGGATCTAAGGGAGGTGATCCAGGACAAACGTTCTCAACGAAGGCGTTGGTGATGGATCACTTCCCTTGAGGGCGATTACATCATAGCCCTCTCCTTTTTCCTTTTTAATGTCTTTTTATGACTTTTTACCCAGGCGCTTCTTACATCAGGCCTGAGGCGGGCCTATGGTGAGTAGAACTATGTTCTGATGGCCCGCCCGGACTTGCTCAGTGAGAACGCCCCTTTCAGGCATTCAAGGGCGGTAGAACATGGTGGTGAGAACCGCACAATGAGTCTTCGCTCAGTATGCCGCAGTTGAGAGTGGTCATTTTTGTGTGTTATACTAAAAATATGTATTTCTTACAGACCCCAGGTTCCTGTATAGAGTTGGGTATTCATCAGAGAGAACTGTCTTTCCCCTGTTAAGTTAGGCTTTAACACAGCACCATTCTATGGGCTGTGTATGTGAGCGTGTGTTGGCTTTCCCTGGTTGGTCAAGATGGCGCCAGATAGGCCACCGCTTATGGTTATCAGAAGATGGGCCTCCTCTCATATTGAGAGTAGTGTTTAGGCCGCCGCTCTTTTCTTTGAAATGTTTGCGGATTACTAGGCGGTAGCACACTTTTCTGATAGAATGTAGTGTTTGTCTACCGCTAAGGGTTACTATTGTCTTCGGTTCTCTAAGCCACTGCAGGTTGGATTAGTTTGTCTCTGTTACAGCTGAGCGCTACGGCGTCAGTCGGTATGTGGATGAAGGAGGCGCGTTGCTGAGGCACCATCACCTTTGGTTGTACACCACTTAGATCGGAGGCCTCCTCTCATTGAGAGTCGTTGGTTTAAATAGCAGTCAGTTTGTTTGTCTGGCAGTTATTTCTCGTTTTTGCGAAACTCGTACAGTTTGTAGGCTTCTACAAGCCTCCCTGGAACGGGTCCCCATTGTATGGGTAGCAATCATGTGTTAGGCCTCAGCAAGCCTCCATGAAAACGAGCCGTTGGGTCTAATATTACTACAACCCACATTTGTCAAATATGGCTGTCCCAGTTAGCAGGAAGGATTGCACCGTTCTCAAGAGTAAACGGTGACAGTGGTAGGCCTTATCAGGCCTCTAGTAAGGCAGGTGACAATGCTTAAGCATCAAGGTACTACTAGCCTAGCTGGCTATCAGGTTAAATAGGGGTAAATACGCTCTCCTGAAGGTCGGCTGTCAATTGTAGGCCTCAGTAGGCCTCTTGAACAAGGCGCATTATCAGTTGGAAGGCCTCAAACCGGCCTCACTGGAGGTATGTACCGATGTGCGCATCAGGACAGCTAGCCTGGAGGCTATCAGGTTGTAGGCCTCATCAGGCCTCCCCGAAGGCCCGCTGGTAGGTGTAAGGCCTTACTAGGCCTCCTTGAGGGTGAGCTCTCAGGTTGTGATCACTACCAGAAGCAGGTTGTAGGCCTCATCAGGCCTCCCTGAAAGGCCTGCTGTTAACTCTAAGACCTTACTAGGCTTTCCTGAGGGTGAGTTCCCGGATTGTGGTCACTCTCAGAGGCAGGTTGTAGGCCTCATCAGGCCTCCCTGAAAGCCTGCTGTTAATTCTAGGCCTTAATAGGCCTCCCTGACTCGAACAAGGTAGTAGGCCCCATCAGGCCTCCCTAAGGTGTTCCTGGGGTCCAGTCATCTGAAACAGTTAGCACGCATTGCAAACAGGTAGCAGGCCTCTCCAGGCCTCCCTGAAGGCTGCTTATCAGGTAGTAGGCCTTAATAGGCCTCCCTTGAGGGCGAGTTCCTTAATCAGGATGCTCGAAAAGCCTGCGTAGCTTGACTGTCGAGTCCCAGATGGTGGTCACTCGAACGAGGTAGTAGGCCCCATCAGGCCTCCCTGAGGTGTTCCTGGGACCCAGTCATTTAGCACGTATTGCAATCAGGTAGTAGGCCTCTCCAGGCCTCCCTAAAGGCTGGTTATCAGGTAGTAGGCCTTAATAGGCCTCCCTTGAGGACGGGTTCCTTAAACAGGATGCCCGACTAGCCTGCGTAGCTTGACTGTCAAGTAGTAGGCCTCCATTAGGCCTCCTTGAGAAAACAAGGGTAACCTCAGCAGGCGGTATTGCTGTCAGGTAGTAGGCCTCACTAAGGCCTCCCTGAGGACGGAGTCCCGAGCCTGGATGCTTGGGTTTCCAGCATGGCTTGCGGTTAGGTAGTAGGCCTCTATAGGCCTCCCTGGAATACCCGCTATCAAGTAGTAGGCCCACAGGGCCTCCTTGAAGTTGAAGTTCCTGAGCTAGGCACTTTGATTACCAGTTCTCTGTGAGAACTTGTGGTAGTTGGGCCTACAGCTGGAGGTTACTCGCCAGGCAGGCTCAGCTGCTCCCCTCAATGAGGGTCGTCTATGAGTGCTCAGCCGCCTGAGCCTGGTCAGACGGTCGTAGGCCTCTCATGAGGCCTCCCTGTTAGATCAGTCATTAAGGCCCTTTCGGCCTCCCTACTGCTTTGAAACACAAGCACCTGGTAGATCCTTGATTTGAGCAGGCAGACTCCCCTCGATAGCAAGGGTTGAAAAGCGCTACGCTGAGTGTTGCTCTCTTGGATAACCCGTCTCTGAGTTCCGGGCTAAGTAGGACTGCCAGTTTTTCAGTCCCTTAGCTTGGACGCCCCTTGGGCACCATCCAGAGGCTCTGTTTGAACAGACAGGGTTGGCTAGACCGAAGTGTCCATAACACTTAGGGCACCAGGTCAGGCCTCCCTGGTGGCACTCGGGAGAACATTTCCCGAGTAGTGACTGGCTGGAGTTCCTTCGGGTCCCCTAGCCACATTCCCTTAAAGGGACCCCTTCATTGGAAGTAGTGGTCCCGGGCCTTCGAGCTGTCTAGATGGAACCCTGCGCAGTGCGTTAGGGTTCCGTTTAGTTGTATAGCTTGGGCTATGACCGTAGGGAGTGCTGTCACTGTCAGCCCAGGACCTGAGGGGGAATCGCTCAGGTTTTTCTATGAATTACTTGAGTTGACAGTTGTCACTGCCAATGGGCAGACACTCCCCTCAGCATGGCGGCGTTGGTATATCGTTCCCCATAGCGTCAGCTAGACGCAGCGAGAGTTCCCTTTCGAAAGGGAACGTCTGGGGTTACGTATGTAACCTCTGTTCCCTGAGAACAGGGAACGAGCGCTGCGTCGCGTTGCCATGCTTCAGGGCCTATCTGCCATACAGTCCCTTCAGACGAGAAGATGTGTATGTGTTGGCACGGCGCCCTTTTATACTTCCGGGTCGCACGTTGATGACGTCATGGGCTGACGTCGGTCAAAGACTTTGCCGTGATTCGATAGTAGCTTCAGACACCAGTCACGCCGAGGGCGTTCCCCATAGCGTCAGCTAGACGCAGCGCTCGTTCCCTGTTCTCAGGGAACAGAGGTTACATACGTAACCCCAGACGTTAGGCCTACATTCATTATCTTATGTATTTATAATAAAACGAAGTATAAAACACCCTGCCTCTTTTCGTTTACATTTTAAAAATAATTAAACATTGATATGTGGTTTAGGTAAGGTGACCAGATTTCTGAAATGGAAACCGGGGACATTTCCTATTTGAGAACACAAGTACCGACAAGAACACATATTGAGAAACGGCCAGAGTAGATGTTTCTCCGCCGCTCTGCATACGTCATATCCTTCATCGCTCTGATTGGTTTGAGGTCTATCCAATTGCGCCCAGAGGCATTTGAGCGACGCCCGTTGGTGACGCCCCTTTGGAAATGATTTGTCTATGAAGCTTTGCCAGACCATAACTCAGTTACTACGGTCTGGTTTTAACCAGGCTAAGCAATGTGTTGAATCATGCTAGAAACATGCTAGCACCATGTTAAATGTGTTAGCAATGTGTTGCATCATGCTAGAAACATGCTAGCACCATGTTAAATGTGTTAGCAATGTGTTGAATAATGCTAACAAAGTGCTAAAATGTGTTAGCAATGTGTTGAATCATGCTAGAAACATGCTAGCACCATGTTAAATGTGTTAGCAATGTGTTGAATAATGCTACCAAAGTGCTAAAATGTGTTAGCAATGTGTTGAATCATGCTAGAAACATGCTAGCACAATGCTAAAATGAGTTAGCAATGTGCTAAATCATGCTAGAAACGTTAAATAACGCGACCAACATGTTAGCGTGTACCTAGGCCTCTCCCAGTGGCACAAGAGAAGCGTGCTTCATAAGAGCGTGATTCTGATGACTCTCACCTTGACGGCGTAGGTGTTGCGCGTGTCCGACGCGCAGGAGGCGGAGTAATACACGGCATCTCCGGACAGGCAGCTGGGCTTGTTGCAGGTCAGTTTGAAGAGTGACCAGTTGCTCTCGTCGAACCTCAGTGTGTTCCTCTGGCTGCGGGTGAAATGCTCCTCGCACTTCAGCGCTAGCCGGCGCAGGGACTCCGCGTACAGGCCGCCCAGCTTGGAGTAGATGCCCTCGCGGCTGTCCATGTTACTCAGCAGGGCATGGAGCTGGAGGGTGGAGCCGCTGGCCGGGAGCGGGTGGAGCTGGAGGGTTGAGCCGCTGGCCGGGAGCGGGTGGAGCTGCGGCGACGAGCTGGCCGTGATGCTCCCGAGGGCCCGGGGCCGCTCCAGGGACCCGCTGGAGGAGGAGCTGGATGGAGGCGCGGCGGAGGGGCGGCTGACGTTGGTCTCCGAGCCGCTGAAGGGGAGGCGTGGCCGGCTCCGCCCCAGCGGCTTCACCCCCGACTCGCTGGGAGCCGAGGTGGTGCGGTTCACCAGCCTCTTCTGCGGCAGCGGCGGCGGCTGGAGCTGATGCGCGAGGCTGTTTGCGGGAAACGCGCCGGGCTGCGGAGACGCTGGGGCGGAGCCAAACGGGCTGCTGGGGAAAGGGGAGGGGCTGGAGCGGAGGGTGGAGTCTAGGTCACATGATCAAAAAAAGGGAGAGAGAGAAAAATATTTGTTAAATATACTTTTAATAGAGTATATATTATTTAAAATCTTGCACGCTCACACTCGAACATGCACACTCTCAGTCGCACACACGCACTCACACACACACACTTGCACGCTCACACTCGGACAAGCGCACTTGCGCACACACACAGTTCACTTGAACATGCACACACGCACTCGCACACTTACACACTCGCACACTCACTCTCAGATTCGCACACGAACCCTCACACACTCACTCTCAGACTCACTCTCAGACTCACTCACGAACACTCGCACACTCACTCTCAGACTCACACACGAACACTCACTCTCAGACTCACACACGAACACTCACTCTCAGACTCACACACAAACCCTCACACACTCACTCAGACTCACACACAAACCCTCACACACTCACTCTCAGACTCACACACAAACCCTCACACACTCACTCTCAGACTCACTCACGAACACTCACTCTCAGACTCACACACGAACACTCACTCTCAGACTCACTCACGAACACTCACTCTCAGACTCACTCACGAACACTCACTCTCAGACTCACACACAAACCCTCACACACTCACTCAGACTCACACACAAACCCTCACACACTCACTCTCAGACTCACTCACGAACACTCACTCTCAGACTCACACACGAACACTCACTCTCAGACTCACTCACGAACACTCGCACACTCACTCTCAGACTCACACACGAACACTCACTCTCAGACTCACTCACGAACACTCGCACACTCACTCTCAGACTCACACACGAACACTCGCACACTCACTCTCACTCACACACGAACCCTCGCACACTCACTCTCAGACTTACACACACAAACTCACGAACACTCGCACACTCACTCTCAGACTCACTCATGAACACTCGCACACTCACTCTCAGACTCACACGAACACTCGCACACTCACTCTCAGACTCACTCATGAACACTCACTCTCAGACTCACACACAAACTCACGAACACTCGCACTCACTCTCAGACTCACACACGTATACTCACACACTCACTCTCAGACTCACACACAAACTCACGAACACTCGCACACTCTCTCAGACTCACTCACAAACACTCGCACACTCACTCTCAGACTCACACACGA
Organism: Gobio occitaniae; assembly: GCA_033150135.1. Classification (NCBI taxonomy): domain Eukaryota; kingdom Metazoa; phylum Chordata; class Actinopteri; order Cypriniformes; family Gobionidae; genus Gobio; species Gobio occitaniae. Next base: position 119,030 of record JARQWZ010003403.1, on the reverse strand, counting down.
ACACTCAAACACTCACTCACGAACACTCACACACTCACTCTCAGACTCACACACAAACACTCACACACTCACTCTCAGACTCACACACGAACACTCACACACTCACTCACTCACTCTCAGACTCACACACAAACACTCGCACACTCACTCTCAGACTCACTCACGAACACTCACACACTCACTCACGAACACTCACACACTCACTCTCAGACTCACACACAAACACTCACAAACTCACTCTCAGACTCACACACCAACACTCACATACTCACTCACGAACACTCACACACTCACTCACGAACACTCACACACTCACTCACGAACACTCACACACTCACTCTCAGACTCACACACAAACACTCACAAACTCACTCTCAGACTCACACACAAACACTCACACACTCACTCTCAGACTCACTCACAAACACTCGCACACTCACTCTCAGACTCACACACCAACACTCACACACTCACTCACGAACACTCACACACTCACTCACAGACTCACACACAAACACTCGCACACTCACTCTCAGACTCACTCACGAACACTCACACACTCACTCACGAACACTTACACACTCACTCTCAGACTCACACACGAACACTCACACACTCACTCTCAGACTCACACACAAACACTCGCACACTCACTCTCAGACTCACACACGAACCCTCGCACACTCACTCTCAGACTCACACACGAACACTCGCACACTCACTGTCAGACTCACACACAAACACTCGCACACTCACTCTCAGACTCACACACGAACCCTCGCACACTCACTCTCAGACTCACACACGAACCCTCGCACACTCACTCTCAGACTCACACACGAACCCTCGCACACTCACTCTCAGACTCACACACGAACACTCGCACACTCACTCGAACATGCACACACTCGAACATGCACACACTCAAACATGCACACACTCAAACATGCACACACTCACACATACGCACACTCACACATACGCACACACACACTCGCACTCCCACACTCAAACATGCACACTCACACACGCACTCGCACACACACTCAAAAATGCACACTCACACTCGCATACTCACGCACACACACACACACACACACACTCAAACATGCACACTCGCACTCTCACACTCAAACATGCACACTCACACTCGCACACACACACTCGCACTCCCACACTCGCACATGCACACTCGCAATCCCACACTCGCACATGCACACTCGCACACACACACACTCGCACTCCCACACTCAAACATGCACACTCGCACATGCACACTCGCACATGCACACTCGCACATGCACACTCGCACATGCACACTCGCACATGCACTCCCATACTCACACATGCACACTCACACTCGCACTCCCATACTCACACATGCACACTCGCACACTCACTCTCAGACTCACACACGAACACTCGCACACTCACACTCACTCTCAGACTCACACACTCACTCGCACACTCACTCTCAGACTCACAAACTCACTCTCAGACTCACACACTCACTCTCAGACTCACACACTC
>JARQWZ010003403.1:87500-110000 GCA_033150135.1 Gobio occitaniae | reverse complement strand
TGCGCATCACATGGTTATTCTCATGCATATATGGCTGATTCTGCAACTACTTTTGACCATCCCAATAAAAAAAAAATCAACCTCACAGTTTGTAATACATATAAAAATGTACACAAGTCATTAAGATCTTAATCTGGATAATCTGAATAATTAGTTCAGTTTACTTAATTCAATTGTGCAAACTCGCTGCCTTAATTCAATTAAGCAAGCATTACTTTAAGTTCTAACTTAAACCGTTTAACTGAATTCTACCTGTGATCTGAGGAAGTGAACTCCCAGAGTGCATTGTGGCATGAATAAATTAACTGCTTCGTTTTACTATTTATGTCTTTATTTTACTATTTGTCTTATGTCAGTATTACCCCAATAATGACGGCAAGTAAAATAGTAAAGGTCGTATTAATAATAATAATAAATCAAATAAAACAAATCCTTGTTATTATTGTTGTGTTTTGCATGCTGAATGTTGTGTGTTGAAGTGTGTGTGTGACACACTCATGCACGGTCAAATGATATTGTGACAAATATAGAGAGATTATATCAACTCAATTAAAAGGTTATGCCATAAATATTAGCAAAAATAATGTTCAAATATCATTATTTGACATGAAATATAGTTATGTTAAACATCATTAAAGGACAAATATTATATTTATATTATAAATATATAAATTATAAATTTATATATACATTAAGTAAAGTTTACTAAAAAAGTCTTAGTAAGAACAACTGTTGGATTTTACAGTGAACATGTTTATTTTTAGTTTTTCGGGTCATCTTCTTAAAAAGTGTCTCTGTTTCTTTATTAATTTCTATAAAAATTAGGGCTGTGAAAAGATTAATCGCATCCAAAATAAAAGTTTGTGTTTACATAATATATGTGTGTAATTATTATTTATATGTAAACACACACACATTCATGTATATATTTAAGAAATATTTGCATGTATATACTGTATATACATTTATATCATCTATAATATATATAAATATAAATGTTTTATATATAAAAATAATCTTTTTTTCTTAAATATATACATGAATGTGTGTGTATTTATATATAAATAATAATTAAAGCTACACTATGATTTGTGATTTCTGGATATTTTACTGCAAAAATCCTACATAGTTCACCTTTAACAGAGTACACACACATATATTATGTAAACACAAACTTTTATTTTGGATGCGATTAATCGCGATTAATCTTTCGACAGCCCTAATAAAAATGTAATGTATTTAAATAGCTTTTTCAAATTTGATGCAGTTTTGTAAACACAAAATAGGGAATTTCATGTTTTTTTCTATGACATGTAAAATTTGACAGTAACCTTAGATGTCAAATGTTACCATACACACAAAATATAAGATATTTAACTTTTTTTTATGACAGATGTTGCAATTTCAAATGTGTAAATCATCTCATCTTAAGTGTTAAAATATTTTTTGGCAAATGAAAATGTGAAAGCCACGAAAGAGCCATGAAATCAAAAACAGGCTACAGTAGAGAACAACATGATATACTTCAGCTAATAATATACTGAATATTTGTCATTTAATATTCAGTAAACCTTGAATTTGTCTTTGCCGCGACACCTAAATTTGTTCCTCTAATGACATTTTTGCTAATATTTTAGCTAGCAAGGCCTACTATATTAGTTTTGACTCTTAGCATCTTAATATACATTAATTCAACATTAATAAACATTTATTTTTTTAAATGTAGTTCAAAATACACAATTATTAAGCTGAATGATAAGGACGCTTCTACGTTTCCATAGAAACTATTTGATATAATTTCATAATAAAAGCTTTTTTTCACTGTTGCAGTAAGGACTCAAAAGTGTGGGACAACATAGTATACTCATATATACTTCAGTACTAATAATATCCTGAATATTTGTCATTTAATATTCAGTAAACCTTGAATTTGTCTTTACCACGACACCTAAATGAGTTGCGGTAAAGATGTGTTTTGGTAATGACATTTATGCAAATATTTTAGCCAATTGGCAGCTAGCAATGACTACTATATTAGTTTTGACTCTTAGCATCTTAATATACATTAATTCAACAGCAGTAAACATTTATTTTTTTTAAATGTAGTTCAAAATACACAATTATTAAGCTGAATGGTAAGGACGCTTCTAAGGACTTGTTTGTGTTTGATAAAATTTCATAATAAAAGCTTTTTTTCACTGTTGCGGTGAGGACTCGAAAGTGTGGGACAGGCACATTTAGTTAAAAAAAAATCATAAAAATGATCAGTAAATAATACAAAGATTTTTAAGATGCTGTAAATGAATCTGTATATTAAACAATTCCATTTGAAATAATGTCAAATTGTAATTAAATTAGCTTATTTTATGCATCTCAACATTGAGACCACAGGTGTGGGACATCCACAAAAATAGTGTTTTGAGATATAAATGCTTCATAATATTATATTAAATCACATTAATTAGTAATGTGTAATGGCACTGTGAATATATTTACAACAAATGTATTTACAAGCAGTTCCCTCGGGGAGTGCTTGCTGTATTTTGCCTTGTTTTTAATGCACTTTAATGCACTGTATGGAAAATAATGCTTTAAATGAACTTGAGAGATAATGAGATGCGCGCGTCTGATCCGCATCATGTTCGGCAGCGGCTGTTCTTAAAGTGACAGTAGCACTGATAATATCTGTCATTAATGTTCAAAGAACAACGGGAACAGAGAACATGTAGCTTTAATGATGATAAATCTATATTTCACTTATTATTTATGCTGTTAATAAAGGTGTTGATAACTTTATTCAATTTCTGTGTAGACTACGTCTGACAGGGAAGGCCATGGGTAAATATAACATTTATTATAATGGGTTTATGTAAAGATTGTTTTAAGTTCAATTAAATTAAAAGTTGTTTTTAAAGCCTAATAAATGTTGAAATTGGTAGCTTTCAGTTATACTGTAATGTCACGTCATTAATGTTTCATATAGACATCAGAGATACTGGCCTTCATTCATAAAAACATGACAACACATATTTAAAATATAAAAAAATTGTTTCTTCATTAATTAAAAGTCTTTAAATTGTTTCTTCATTAATTTGGAGAGTAACTGAAATTATTACAATATCAAACTCCAATGTTTTTAATTGCAATTAATCATGATTAATTACAGAAAAAAGTGTGATGAATTAGTTTTTTTTCATTATCAATTCACAGCACTAATATCTAGTTGTGACTTGAAGAGTGCAGTGTTATGATTCAGTATTTGTCCTGAAAAGTGAATGTGATGTTTGTTACCTCAATACATTTAAGGTCATTCCTATTTTATGTTTTAAGTTCTATTATATTAACATTAAAAACACACTCTTTTTACGACTAAAATAACAGTTAAGGGTAAAAAAGGATTAGGAATTCCCAAAAATTAAAACGGAATTTGGGTAAAAATAAACCGGATTTCATAGGTCTGGGACTTAAAAGAGCCTGTAGTTGCAGAAACCCTCATAAACCCGCAAGAGAAAGCAGAACGAAGCACATGTCAGAAGCTAGAGGTGAAAAGCACTAAGAGTCCGGCTCCATTAAAGGTTAGTAATGGTAGTGGAGAGAGAACTGTGCAAACTTAAAAGCTGGTTCCACTCAAATAAATGTCCTCTGAATTTATCTAAAACAAAATTCATGGTATTTGGTAATAAAATGATAGATAAGGATATTAAAATTAAAATTGATAATAATACACTAGAAAGAGTTAATTACATTTCTTCTAAAATAAAATAAAATAAGTTCTTAGGAGTGATTATAGATCATAAAATGGCATGGAAATACCATATGCAAGAAAATATCAAAAACAATTGCAATTTTATATAAATTGCAATATATTTTGAACAAAAGTGCATTATACATATTGCACAGTACTCTCATCACTCCATATTTAACATATGGAATAGAAATCTGGGGAAATACATATAAATCTAGAACTACTCCAGTTTTTCTACTACAAAAGATCCATATAATACCCCAACGAATTCCTTGTTTATCCAGTTGAAAACATTAAAATTCTACGACTTGGTAGATTTGTACACTACTAAACTTGTGTATAAGGCAAGACAACACTCGCTCCCTCATTCCTTGCAAACTATGTTCAGCTTGAGATAGTAATGACCATCTTAGAGGGACATATATGTTTGATATACCATATTGTAGAACTAATTTAAGAAGAAACTGCCCATCAAATAAAGCTGTTCAGCTTTGCAATAGTTTCCCTGATGAATTCAAAAAGGTTAATACAGTTTAAAATACTTTATAAAAGATTGGTCATGAAAAGATATACTGAATAGTGATGATAATAATAGTAGTAGTAGTCATGATGGTAATGATGACAGTGTTGGTAGTGGTAATGGTGGTAATAATAATAATAATAATAATAATAATAATGATGCATGTTTTTTGTGTTGTTTTTTTTTAAATACACATTGAGAAAATCCTATATTCATCATATTAAATGAATGTTAATTAGTGCTGCTTGTGTGGAGTTAAGGGTAGGCATTAGGGATGCAACACTACAGTTAGTCCACGGTTCAATACACACCTCGGTTTTTAACCACGGTTTTCGGTTCGTTTCGGTTCTGATGGCTTGTCACATACATTTTTTGTTATTCTATTCTTAGGCGACAGGAACCGCAAGTTAAAGAGAAAAAATAAATTTTTTATTGCAATACTCTTTCTTTATTTTACTTAAAAGAATTGAAAAACCTACCTTAAACTTAAAACTTTACTTAAAAAAACCCTTGTATTCCTAGTGTATTGTATAATATAAAATAAGTATATATATATAAATATCTATTCTGTAATCTCGTGTTTGACAGGCGTTTAGTGCGCGCTCTGAAAAGCACATGTTAAAACCGCGCACGCGAATGAAACCGGCAAGGCTTAAAAACACATGCAAATAATGAACTTTAGTGATTGTGAATAACTATAGTGTCCCGTGAGTATAACTCCACCACTGACCTGTGATGTGAATGTGTGTCGTTGTTCAGTATATTGGGATGGAGGCAAATTATAGAATTTGTAGAAAAATACTTAATTAAATGCAAAACCAATTCACAAGCGCGTATTGAACCGTGAAGGCCGTACCAAACGGTTCAATATTATATTGAGAATTGTGGCATCTCTAGTAGGCATAATATAAGCTTTAGCTTCAGCATACACCTTTGGTCAATAAGAATGTAAACATTATTTTTTGTTTATTAAAAAAAAAAAAAAATTATTTATGGGTGCTTGTATATACATAGTTGTATGTATTAAGGATGCCACAATTCTCAATATAATATTGAGCCGTTCGGTACGACCTTCACGGTTCAATACGTGCCTGTGAATTGCGGTTTTTCGGTTTTGCATTTAATTAAGTATTTTTCAACAAATTCTATCATTTGCCTCCATCCCAATATATTGAACAACGACATCCATTCACATCACAGGTTAGTGGTGGAGTTATACTCACTGAACACTATAGATATTCACAATCACTAAAGTTCATTATTTGCATGTGTTTTAAAGCCTTGCCAGCGTGTGCAGTTTTAACATGCACTTTTCCGAGCGCGCGCACTAGACGCCTGTCAAACACGCGATTACTGGACTAAGTCGTCTTACTGCACTAATACTGTCAAATACACACAAGGTTAACATAAACACAGTCGATTATGTCTAAAGTGACAGTAAAATCGTGTGTGTGTGTATATTAGATGTGTGCAGGTCTTACATTGACAGCGGCGCAGCCTATAGTGAACATGCCATCCTTAAAGGGACAGTTCACCTCTAATGTCATTATTTACTCACTCTAATATTGTTCATAACCTGTATTCATTTCTCATTTTTGAGTGAACTATCCATTTAATGTTAATACAACAACAAAAGACAAAGAAAATCACTCACTGCTCTTGACTGAAGAACTAATACAGTAGCTTTAATCAGAATCAGTGTATATTTTATAGTGAAGTCTGTGAAGTGTTTTATTTTTACATTTATTCATTCAATTTCATACTTTAATGCTGCTGTACAGCTCTGAGCTGCCAGTGTAAATCTTTATATATATTTATTTTATATTATACAATACACTAGGAATGTGTACAAGGGTTTTTTTGAAGTAAAGTTTTAAGTTTAAGTAAGGTTTTTCAATTCTTTTAAGTAAAATAAAGAAAGAGTATTGCAATTAAAAAATAACCGTGGACTAACTGTAGTGTTGCATCCCTAGTATGTATAATATTGAACCTCATGCTTTCCTGTGTAAAATGATTGCAAATGGAATTTTGCTTGTTGACCAATAAATAAATAATAAAAAAAAATAAACATTAAAGGGTCAGTGGGTTAGTAAAGCAGCAGAAAGTAAGGAGGGAATTCTCACCGGTGGTGTTTTTTGGGAGGTGGTGGAGGTGGTGGAGCAGGGTCTGGACTGGTGATGGGTTCGCTGGTGTGGACCGGAGGAGCTCGCATGCTCTCGCTGGCTTTACGGTCCGCATCTGGCGCCTGACTGGAGCTTTTGTTGCCTGTGCCTGGCATCGCATTGCTCTCACTCTTCCATTCTCTGGATGCAAACCCCCGAACAGCGGGAGCATTGATGGAGTCGGCCGGCCGAGAGCTCGATCTCTGGGGCTCCACCTCCTCTTCCACCTCATCAATACAGCCCTCCAGACTCCGGGGTTTCCGAACCGGGACGGTGTGAGCTGAGGCATCCATGACTTTTGGAGGAAGAACCATGTTGAAGCTTAGCTCGGGGAGCGGAAGAAAGGACAAGCTGGAGGTGCCAAGTCTGGGTGGACGGGAGTTAATCTTGGGTGGAACCGGGGGACTTGACTGAGGCTTGGGTTGGGTGGAAGAGTTCTGGATTGCTTCAGGAGCGCTTGGCCAAGGGAACGCAGAGTCCTTCGGGCTGAAGTGGGTCCACTGGGTGCTCACTGCAGAATCCGGGCTGCTCAAGTAAAACGTCCGGTTGTTTTCTTCCGTATGGACGGCCATTACTGAGATGGTTGCTCTTTGATTGTCGCTGGCATTGACCTCGGTTTCAGACTGCGGAACATCGCGTCTTTTCCTCTTCGTGCTCTGGGCATAGATCGGCTCGCTTTCCTCAAGCCCGTTTTGTCCCACTAACGAATCTGTGCTGGAGCTCGAGTCCGACTCGAGGCTTTCATGGAAAGAGTCAGGAGTCATCGGAGATGGCGAATTAATCACATTCCCTGGTGAGTCCCGTTCAACTCGGGACACTTTTGTAACTCCATCAGCGCTTCCATTGGTCTGTTGAGTCCCGTTGAGAAGACATGAATCTCCATTGGCGTAAGTGCTCTTGACCGCTTTGGTCATCGGTCTATAGGGGGCGCTGTTCCCGTTCTCTTTCAGACTGCGGGAAACACAGCCATCTTCTTGACTCACGAATATACTGCTGAGAATCATGCAGTCTTTGGAGAATCCAGTGGGTGAACAGATGTCCGGGGAGAACTTCTTCCCGTCTTGTATGATGGTTTCTCTTAGAGAACGATTACATCCACTGCTATCGATGAACAGAGGAGCCAAATCCAGGGCTTTCTTGAGTCCGGCCGAGGTCTTCTGGGTATCCTGAGACACAGAAGCAATCAAACATTTTACATTCACATTTACGCATTTATCAAATGCTTTCAGGGTTCATGCTTTATCAGGTCTTGCTTTCCCTGGGAATCGAACGCATGGCTTTTGTGTAGCTATAAAACATTGATTAATGATTCATTGCCAGTGAAAAAACTGCGGTGGCCCAGTTGTGCACAACACGACGAAATTTAAAAAGCAAACATAAGTTCACAAACACAACAAACAACGAAATCAAGCCACAACAAAATCAAGCCACAACACAACGAAATCAAGCCGTAACATAACAAAATCAAGCCACAACACAATGCAACAAAATCAAGCCACAACACAACAAAATCAGCCCACAACACAACGAAATCAAGCCACAACACAACGGAATCAAGCCACAACACAATGCAACAAAATCAAGCCACGACACAACGAAATCAGCCCACAACACAACAAAATCAAGCCACAACACAAGGAAATCAAGCCACCGACCAGTGCTCTCGGATCGCTGTAAAGTTTTTCTTGCCACTGTTCTATAGATTCGCCAGTCTTACAAAGATATCAATGCTACTATCAGTTTAAGTGTATGTAACCATTGTATATTGACATGAAATATTAATTCAAAATCACCAACATGCATTATAGCTGCATATGTAGCTCATAATCTAGTGTGTTGTGGCTTGATTTTGCTGGGTTGTGTTGTGGCCTGATTTTGTTTCGTTGTGGCCTGATTTGATTGTGTTGTGGCTTGATTTCGTTGTGTTGTGGCTTGATTTGATTTCGTTGTGTTGTGGCTTGATTTTGTTGGGTTGTGTTGTGGTCTGATTTTGTTGCATTGTGGCCTGATTTCATTCTGTTGTGGCCTGATTTCATTGTGTTGTGGCTTTATTTTGTTGTGTTGTGGCTTGATTTAGTTGTGTTGTGGCTTGATTTCATTGTATTGTGGCTTGATTTCATTGTATTGTGGCTTGATTTTGTTGTGTTGTGGCTTGATTTGATTTAGTTGTGTTGTGGCTTGATTCGATTTCGTTGTATTGTGGCTTGATTTCATTGTAATGTGGCTTGATTTCGTTGTGTTGTGGCTTGATTTTGTTGTATTGTGGCTTGATTTCGTTGTATTGTGGCTTGATTTCGTTGTGTTGTGGCTTGATTTTGTTGTGTTGTGGCTTGATTTCGTTGTGTTGTGTCTTGATTTTGTTGTGTTGTGGCTTGATTTCGTTGTGTTGTGGCTTGATTTCGTTGTGTTGTGGCTTGATTTCGTTGTGTAGTGGCTTGATTTCGTTGTATAGTAGCTTGATTTCGTTGTGGTGTGGCTTGATTTTGTTGTGTTGTGGATTGATTTTGTTGTGTCGTGGCTTGATTTCGTTGTGTTGTGGCTTGATTTTTTTGTGTTGGGCTTGATTTTGTTGTGTCATGGCTTGATTTCGTCTTGTTGTGGCTTGATTTCGTTGTGTTGTGGCTAGATTACTGTAATGCTCTACTGGGTGGTTGCCCTGCTCGCCTAATAAACAAACTCCAGCTGGTCCAAAACGCAGCAGCTCCAGTTCTTACTAGAACCAGGAAGTGTGACCATATTAGCCCAGTTCTGTCAACACTGCACTGGCTGCCTATTAAACATCGCATACATTTTAAAATCTTGCTTATTACTCAAAGCACTAAATTGTTTATGTCCAGTTCTTGAGCGAAATCTTAACACATTATCCTCCATCACGTCTACTGCGGTCTCAAAATTCTGGCCAGTTGATCATACAGAGAATATCCAAATCAACTGCAGGCGCTCCATCCTTTTCCTATTTAACTCCGAAACTCTTCCTAACATTGTTCGGGAAGCAGACACACTCTGTCAGTTTAAATCTAGACTATAAACACATCTCTTTACTGTGGCATACACATAAAACACTTTTTCAATGAAATGATTGTTAGGCTGCATTAACTAGGTCAGCCGGAACCGGGAACACTTCCCATAACACCTGATGTACTCGTGACATCATCAGAAGAATGGCATCTACACTAATGATAGTCTCTCTGTTTTATCCCGAGGTTTACTGCAGTCAGCCGGATCCAGGCCGGATCCAGATCAGATGCTGGACCTGCGCCCAGAGAAGACCGACACATGACCAACGCATGACCGACACATGACCGACACATGACCAACACATGACCAACACATGACCAACATGACCGACACATGACCGACACATGACCGACACATGACCGACACATGACCGACACATGACCGACACATGACCGACGCATGACCGACACATGACCAACACATGACCGACACATGACCGACACATGACCGACACATGACCGACGCATGACCGACGCATGACCAACGCATGACCAATGCATGACCTACACATGACCAACACATGACCGACTCATGACCGACGCATGATCGACGCATGACCGACGCATGACCAACACATGACCGACGCATGACCGACACAAGACCGACACATGACCAACACATGACCGACACATGACTGACGCATGACCGACGCATGACCGACGCATGACGACACATGACCGACGCATGACCGACGCATGACCGACACATGACCAACGCATGACCAATGCATGACCAACACATGACCGACTCATGACCGACGCATGATCGACGCATGACCGACGCATGACCAACACATGACCGACGCATGACCGACACAAGACCGACGCATGACCGACATGACCAACACATGACAAACACAAGACCAATACATGACCAACATGACCGACGCATGACCAACGCATGACCAACGCATGACCGACACATGACCGACACATGACCGACACATGACCGACGCATGACTGACGCATGACCGACGCATGACCGACGCATGACGACACATGACCGACGCATGACCGACGCATGACCAACGCATGACCAATGCATGACCTACACATGACCAACACATGACCGACTCATGACCGACGCATGATCGACGCATGACCGACGCATGACCAACACATGACCGACACATGACCGACGCATGACCGACACATGACCGACACATGACCGACGCATGACCGACGCATGACCAACGCATGACCAATGCATGACCTACACATGACCAACACATGACCCAACACATGACCAACACATGACCGACTCATGACCGACGCATGATCGACGCATGACCGACGCATGACCAACACATGACCGACGCATGACCGACACAAGACCGACGCATGACCGACATGACCAACACATGACAAACACAAGACCAATACATGACCAACATGACCGACGCATGACCAACGCATGACCAACGCATGACCGACACATGACCGACACATGACCGACACATGACCGACGCATGACTGACGCATGACCGACGCATGACCGACGCATGACGACACATGACCGACGCATGACCGACGCATGACCGACACAAGACCGACGCATGACCGACGCATGACCGACACAAGACCGACACATGACCGACGCATGACCGACACATGACCGACACATGACCGACACATGACCAACACATGACCTACACATGACCTACACATGACCGACTCATGACCGACGCATGATCGACGCATGACCGACGCATGACCAACACATGACCGACGCATGACCGACACAAGACCGATGCATGACCGACATGACCAACACATGACAAACACAAGACCAATACATGACCAACATGACCGACGCATGACCAACGCATGACCAACGCATGACCGACACATGACCGACACATGACCGACACATGACCGACGCATGACTGACGCATGACCGACGCATGACCGACGCATGACGACACATGACCGACGCATGACCGACGCATGACCGACACAAGACCGACGCATGACCGACGCATGACCGACACAAGACCGACACATGACCGACACATGACCGACACATGACCGACACATGACCGACACATGACCAACACATGACCTACACATGACCAACGTAAAGTTGCCAGAATAATAATCATACGCTGTTTGTTAATTGGCCAGAGGAGAACTGCCCCCCCGACTGAGCCTGGTTTCTCCAAGGTTTATTTTCCTCCATTCTGCTCCTGATGGGGTTTGGGTTTCTTGCCACTGTTGCCTCTGGCTTGGCTTGCTCAGTTGGGGACACTACATGTTCAACTAAATATCCAAATAAATCTAATTATTAAACTAAATTACTGATCTAAAGCCCACACTGTCACTGTATGATAATTGAAATGAGCTGATGACATCAACGCTTTCTCTTTGATTTTTGATTCTCCGAATAAAATTCTGTTGCATCATTTTCCTGTTTTACACTGAGAAGCTGCTCTGAAACAATCTGTTAAAAGCGCTATATAAATAAAGTTGACTTGACACTACTGGGTCACCGTAAAAACCCACCTTGAGATCACGACGCCAAAGCGTAAACAAACACCTTCACAGGTAAACCCAGGCATGTCTGCGCAATGTATTGATTATATTGACAGTTATTCACACAAGTACAAATGACCAATCATCTTGGACTCCACAGACGCCTTTCAGTGACTCACTGTCTGTGTGTGTTTGCTTTGTAGCCACCACAGAAATGAATCAATGCCCTTGGCGGTGATCTAATTATCTTTGTTTAAACAGCCTGAATGTGTCCATATCAATCCCTTCCTGTAAAGCGTGCACACAGCTGCATGGCAGTCTGTTATCTTGCGTTTACAAAGACATTCCTGTCTCCACCCATGTGGTGGAGAATGTGATTAAGCCCCGCCCCCCTGAGTCTAATGCTGCGTTCACACCAAACGTGAATTGAGCTTCAAAATCGCATCTACCGCGTCTAGTTTCAAGCGCGAACATTTTGAACGCATTCGCGTGTCCGCAGAGAATTGGACGCGCGTAGAAATCGAGCGTTTGAAGCGAAATTGACGCGCGTTCAAGGCACTCCAGGAGAAATATGTCATAAAACACCACTCTGCCTCTTTTCATTTTCATTAAATATATATATTAAGCATGAATAGCCACACAACTGTGGTCCAGGCAACTCCTACATTATCTTCACTGCATGTATGTTTAAATATCCTTAAAATATAAAGTTATGAAACTTCTCTTTGCCCTCAGTCAAAACGATTTGGCAGACAACAAATGATAGATTCATGAGAGCAAAGATCGGCCGTTAGATCAGCACAAGATGAGCCACTACAGGCCATCAGAGCAGCAGCAGATGCAGAAGGACTGGCTGAGGAAAGGCTGCCTTCGCTGGGGTTATGAGCGCTGAGCGCCGCTGATCCACTGGATCTCACAACTCCACAAACACAAGATTATTTTTTTTTAATAGGCGCTCTCTTTATAAATAAACCACCGATTTGAGCTTTAAACAACTACATTCTCACCTGAAAAAGTCTTAAAACTACATTTTGTGACACAATCGTACTATTTTTAATTAATGCAGGGTTTCTCATACACATCACTTTACCACGTGACAGCAGCAAGCAGGCTCCTGATTGGTTTACGCGGCGCGAATTGACGCCAAAGTTCAAATTTTTCAACTCGGGCGTCAGATGCGAATTCGCTTCAAACGCGTGAATGCACAGAAGCACCATTCGCGTGTAACGCGCGTATCGCGCAAGACGCTCAATTCGCGTCCAATTCGCGTGAACTGGACGCGCGAATGAGGCGGATTCGCGTCCTTCGCACCGTGCGAAATGCGCCTTCTGCACCGCGGGACCTCCAGACGCGCGTCAACGCGCCTTTCCATTGAAATCACTCGCGCCAGACGCTCAATTCGCGTTTGGTGTGAACGCAGCATAAGAGTTCACCACTGCCTTCACCTGCTCTGTGTTCATGTTGACGTCCGTCTTGTCCTCCATTGCGATGTCCATGTTCATCATGGTGGGTCTGACAGCGATGGTGGGTTTGCTGTATGGAGAGGGAGAGGTCACCCCATCCTCATCTTCCCCGATCAGACTCGTGCCAGTCTGCCCGTGGGCGCTGCGAGGGTGGAAGCAGTTCTTACAGGAGCCTGGTTTCCACACGTGCTCTGCAAACTCAGCACACGCAGACATTTTAACGTAGACCTCGACTTCCCGTCGGATCGGACTCTAGAAACCAGCCGAGGCGGGCCGGAGGGGTTCAGTCATAGTCTGCCCTACAGGCCAGGTCAGGATATCAGCCGCCTCGAAACCTGAAAAACACAAGATAAAGCATCAGGTGACTGTGAAGTAAAGCTGCCGCCACACCTTTAAACCTTTGCACATTTCAAGCGTGTTTCTGACAGGGAAACGCAACCAGACTTTGACCTGAGTAATCAGATGAAAGCACTTCACGCTCGCTAGTGAAGAACAAAAGGTGCAAATCCGCTCCTCTAGTTCCCCGTCCCTCCCGTCATAGAAAGCTTTGGAAAAACTCAACTCAACCACAGCCCGAGTAATGAAACTAATCAACACATGAGGAGAAACTACCCATGAGTAGGGCTGGACCAGACATTTCAAAACATATTCAGATTTTAGATAACATTTGACATGTATATTTACACTAAAATGGCTTTTTAAACTCATAGTAGTGACAGCTAGATAAACAGTATAGTGAATATTTCATTTAGGGTCATTCCATGTAAAATTTCGGAAACTTCCCCAGCTCAAATTTTTTATTTTGTTAATATTCTTCTGAATAAAGAAAAACATAAATAGTGATGAAAGCCAGAATAGTAAATGTCTGTGATGTGTTTTGTAGAGGAGGGTCAAAATGACCATTTCGCCTGAGGAGCCAAATTACAGGGGTGTAAACATGACTTTAGAAGAAAGGCAGAATTATGATTTTGGTTTTACTCAGAGATTGGTAGATCTATTAGTGAAATCTGTTGACTTTATCAATCTGTGTGTCATTATATGCCAACGGTGAGCGCTCAAACATGGGGAATAAGCACTTCTGCTGTGTCTTTGACTCAAGTTTGCGTGTCTGTAACTCAAGAAGTATTAAAGATATCTCAATATAATCTTAGATTCTGGTTCTTAACAAACTTTTCTCTTGGTATCTTCATTCACTAGGGCCTTAAACATAAAGATTTCAAAATAAAAGTTTGTTAAGAACCAGAATATAAAATCATTCTGAGATATCTTTTTAAATGACAGACATGCAAACTTTGGAAAAAGAATATTTATGACAGGTATATTATATGCAGTTGTACTGATTGAAAAAAAAAAAAAACATCTGTTCTTTAGATATTCCTCTTTAAAAGAAAAAGAAAAAAAATATCAGCTGTGTGTAAAGTGACCCATATTTGGTTTTCAACCACAGAAATTGACCATTTTACTCACGGAGCCACATTGAGATCTCAATATCTCTGAGATTGAACCATCGAGGGCGTTTAAAATGAAAATACCAAGAGAAAAGTTTGTTAAGAACCAGAATCTAAAAGTATATTAAGATATCTTTAATACTTCTTGAGTTACAGACACGCAAACTTGAGTCAAAGACACAGCAGAAGTGCTTATTCCCCATGTTTGAGCGCTCACCGTTGGCATATAATGACACACAGATTGATAAAGTCAACAGATTTCACTAATAGATCTACCAATCTCTGAGTAAAACCAAAATCATAATTCTGCCTTTCTTCTAAAGTCATGTTTACACCCCTGTATTTTGGCTCCTCAGGTGAAATGGTCATTTTGACCCTACTCTACAAAACACTGATTACTCACATCTGAGACATTTCATATTTTGGCGTTCTTCTTCATTTAGGAATTTCTTTCACCAGAAAAAATTAAAAAATGTTTTAGCCAGATATCTTTTTAAATGACAGACATGCAAACTTTGGAAAAATAATATTTATGACACAGGTATATTATATGCAGTTGTACTGATTGAAAAAAAAACATCTGTTCTTTAGATATTCCTCTTTAAAAGAAAAAAGTATCAGCTGTGTGTAAAGTGACCCACATTGGTTTTTTGACCACTGAAAATGTGTCCATTTTACTCCCGGAGCCACATTGAGATCTCATTATCTCTGGGACTGAACCATCGAGGGTGTTTAAAATGAAAATACCTAGAGAAAAGTTTGTTAAGAACCAGAATCTAAATGTATATTAAGATTTCTTTAATACTTCTTGAGTTACAGACACGCAAACTTGAGTCAAAGACACAGCAGAAGTGCTTATTCCCCATGTTTGAGCGCTCACCGTTGGCATATAATGAGACACAGATTGATAAAGTCAACAAATTTCACTAATAGATCTACCAATCTCTGAGTAAAACCAAAATCATAATTCTGCCTTTCTTCTAAAGTCATGTTTACACCCCTGTAATTGGGCTCCTCAGGTGAAATGGTCATTTTGACCCTCTACAAAACTGATTACTCAGTCAATAGTCAAACGTTCTTCTTCATTTATGCATTTCTTTGACCAGAATTTTTTTTTTTTTTTTAGCCAGGGACATTGTTTAAAGGCATACTACCACACAGACCGACTGATTCAACAGCAATAGACTGGAGGTCAGTAGATCATTGACCCCGTCCATCTCTAACGCCACTTTCCCAGGCCGCCAGAATTAGAGGCTCTTGTGTTGTTCCTGTGATGTGCTGGAATGCGTCCTCACGTTCTGGAGGGCCGGATCTCTCTCTCTCTCTCTCTCTCTCTCTCTCTCTCTCTCTCTCTCTCTCTGTCTCTCTGTCTCTCTGTCTCTCTGTCTCTCTCTCTCTCTCTCTCTCTCTCTGACGGGTCGGCATGTGTGGAATGTGCCGGAGACTCGCACCACGGTGAGCTTTCACACCACAACAACATCTACGCGTCTCCTCGACACGAACACCGGCGCAAAAACTCACACACAGACGCCTTCTCACTGCCTTGAGACCTTTCAGAGATTTCAAGAGGGCATGTGCACTTTTCTGGCTCCTCTCTTCCCAGTCTGTCAGTAACGCTCTATCTCTATGAAGCCCCGCCTTCTGAAAATGAAAATGGTGTCATTAATGCCTGTTGTGAGATGGACTTTGTAACTTTAGTCTTTAGTGTCTTTTAAGGGTCTTGAGAGTGTAAAGTTGAGCCAATGGAGGCCTTTCAGAGCATCAGATTTACACTAAAATATCTTCATTTGTGTCTGAAGATGAACGGAGGTCTGACGGGTGTCCAACCACATGAGGCTCAGTCATTAATGACAGAATTTACAGTTTTGGGTGAACTAACCCTTTAAATGTGCTCTGATTGGTCGGCTGGAGAAGTGTGTTGTGTTTGGGAAATGCCCCGCCCCTTACCATAAACGCCAGTTTCAATCATAGATATCCATAATAAAGGCTAGATGTCTTACGTCTCTAACGTCATCAGCGGCGGCCATCTTGTCACAGGCTGTGGCTCCTGATGTAAGGCCAGTGATCTGAACACAAATACTCTTATCTCGCTCAAATCTGGACGCATTTACAAATGCTTTGGTTTCTTACAAACGTTATTAACGTGGCTATAATTCTGGATGCTTGAACAAATTATGAATAATTATTCATAAGTGTGTAGTGTCATAACTACATCTCAAACTTTCTTGGATTTTGGTTATTTTTATGTATTTTTGGAAACTTTCTTGGATTTTTTTTATGTATTTTTGGAAACTT
This sequence comes from Gobio occitaniae, assembly GCA_033150135.1. Classification (NCBI taxonomy): domain Eukaryota; kingdom Metazoa; phylum Chordata; class Actinopteri; order Cypriniformes; family Gobionidae; genus Gobio; species Gobio occitaniae. Next base: position 92,878 of record JARQWZ010003403.1, on the reverse strand, counting down.
TCATGGATTTTTTAAAAGCATTTTTGGAAACTTTTCAGGATTTGTGGAAACGTTTTAGGATTTTTGGAAACTTTCTTGGATTTTTTTATGTATTTTTGGAAACTTTCATGGATTTTTTAAAAAGTATTTTTGGAAACTTCAGGATTTTTGAAAACTTTCTTGGATTTCTTTTAGGATTTTTGGAAACTTTTTAGGATTTTTGGAAACTTTCTTGGATTTTTTTATGTATTTTTGGAAACTTTCATGGATTTTTTAAAAAGTATTTTTGGAAACTTCAGGATTTTTGAAAACTTTCTTGGATTTCTTTTAGGATTTTTGGAAACTTTTTAGGATTTTTGGAAATTTTCTTGGATATATTTTAGGATGTTTGGAAACTTTCTTGGATTTTTGGAAACTTTTTATGATTTAAAAAAAAAAAAAAAGGGATTTTTGGTATCTTTCTTGGATTTCTTTTAGGATTTTTGGAAACTTTCTTGGATTTTTGGAAACTTTCTTGGATTTCTTTTAGGATATGTGGAAACTTTTCAGGATTTGTGGAAACGTTTTAGGATTTTTGGAAACTTTCTTGAATTTTTTTATGTATTTTTAGAAACTTTTCAGGATTTGTGGAAACGTTTTAGGATTTTTGGAAACTTTCTTGGATTTTTTTTTATGTATTTTTGGAAACTTTTCAGGATTTGTGGAAACGTTTTAGGATTTTTGGAAACTTTCTTGGATTTTTTTTATGTATTTTTGGAAACTTTCATGGATTTTTTAAAAGTATTTTTGGAAACTTTTCAGGATTTTTGAAAACTTTCTTGGATTTCTTTTAGGATTTTTGAAAACTTTCTTGGATTTCTTTTAGGATATGTGGACACTTTTTAGGATTTTTGGAAACTTTCTAGGATTTTTGTTTTTTTTTAGGACTTTTGGAAAATTTAGGATTTTTGGAAATTTTCTTGGATTTCTTTTAGGATTTGTGGAAACTTTAGGATTATTGGAAACTTTCTTGAATTTTTGGAAACTTCCTTAGATTTCTTTTAGGATGTTTGGAAACTTCCTTTGATTTCTTTTAGGATGTTTGGAAACTTCCTTGGATTTTTGGAAACTTTTTTAGGATTTAAAAAAAAAAAGGATTTTTGGTATCTTTCTTGGATTTTTGGATAAAAAAAAAAAAAAGGATTTTTGGAAATTTTTGGAAACTTTCTTACACCTCTGACGTTTATAACAAACCAAACAGTTTGAAAATCGGTAGAAAATTGAGCAAGTTATGGTGATTTAAAAAGTGCACGCACCATTAAAACACAATGAGTGAGCGAGCTGACTGAGACAAGATGGCCGCCAGATGCGGATGAGACATCTAGCCTTTATTATGTATATCTATGCTTTCAACTAACTCAACCAGGCCCCGCCCCTTTATTCTGCACATTAATTATTATAATGAGGAATATTGTGACGTGTTGGAAAAGGCGTTCCAGGGAGTTCTTCCCAGACAGATGAAGATGGGGAAGGTGCTCTTTAAAGTCATGGAAAGAGTGACTGTGACTCTCTCTGTGCCGACATTCTCCATCTTTCCCAAAGGAAAATGAATCATTACCTGAGGCTGAACTTTCCCACCAGATCAAGCGGTCACATCATTTCCTGTTTTAACCAGCCGTGCCTTTAAATACTTCCAGCAACTGTGTCTGGGAATAGAGTCCTGTCCCGAACTCAGAGTCAGTGTGGTTTAGAAACTCTCTCTCGGCCTCCAGCACCTGCTGCGCTTCTCTAAAGGGGAACGGCTCCAGATGCTCTCTAAAAAAGCAGAGGAGTAAAGCTGCCCTGGTGGAGATGAGCTGATCTTACACACTCTCATACACTGCAGGAAGACAGAGAAGGAGGAAGGAGGAGGACGGATTGTGAAACTCAAGGTCTAAATAAAAAGCGGATCAAATGTTGCTTCGTTGAACATCGTCATCATGGATATTCCAGATATAGGGCTTGAGAAAGAGTGTCTAATACATGAGATTTGAATCCAGTCTTTCTTTGTTGATCGTACTGTGTTCAGAGTTATGGATTCATTCGTTTGATCCAAACACGATCATAACATCTGAGATGATAACTCTATATACTGGTTTTTGACAGAACATCCCATGTTTGGGTTGATAGAGTTTAACTCACACACTAAAACATACTGAAAGACGACTGCACTAAAATGTTGTTCATTTCCCCCAAATAAAGGATCATGTGTTTGCTTTGGTCACTACCGAAACAATGATGTCACAACCAGGGCTGCAAAGTTTTGGAAACTTTTTAGGATTGTTAAATTTAAAAAAAAAAAAAAAAAACATTTTTAAAGGATTTGTGGAAACTTTTTAGGATTTTTCGAAATTCTTGGATTTTTGGAAACTAGGATTTTTGGATTTTTTTTTAAAGGATTTTTGGAAACTTTCTTGGATTTTGGGAATTTGCTTAGGGTTTTTGGAAACTTTCTTGGATTTTGGAAACTTCATAGGATTTCTGTTAGGATTTTTGGAACTTTTCTTGGATTTCTTTTAGGATTTTAGAAAATTTCCTTGGATTTTTTTTTTAAAGGAATTGTGGAAACTTTCTTGGATTTTTGGAAACTTTATAGGATTTCTGTTAGGATTTTTGGAAATTTTCTTGGATTTTTTGAAACTTTCTTGGATTTCTTTTAGGATTTTTGGAAACTTTCTTGGATTTGTGGAAACTTTCTTGGATTTCTGGAAATTTTCTTGGATTTCTGGAAATTTTCTTGGATTTTTGGAAACTTTTTTGGATTTGTGGAAACTTCTCAGATTTTTGGAAACTTTATAGGATTTCTGTTAGGATTTTTGGAAATTTTGTTGGATTTTTGGAAACTTTCTTGGATTTTTGGAAACTTTATAGGATTTCTGGAAACTTTCTTGGATTTCTTTTAGGATTTCTGGAAACTTTCTTGGATTTCTTTTAGGATTTTTGGAAACTTTCTTGGATTTTGGAAACTTCATAGGATTTCTTTTAGGATTTTAGAAAATTTCCTTGGATTTTTTTTTAAAGGAATTGTGGAAACTTTCTTGGATTTCTTTTAGGATTTTTGGAACTTTTCTTGGATTTTTGGAAACTTTCTTGGATTTCTTTTAGGATTTTAGAAAATTTCCTTGGATTTTTTTTTAAAGGAATTGTGGAAACTTTCTTGGATTTTTGGAAACTTTCTTGGATTTCTTTTAGGATTTTAGAAAATTTCCTTGGATTTTTTTTTAAAGGAATTGTGGAAACTTTCTTGGATTTTTGGAAACTTTCTTGGATTTTTGGAAACTTTATAGGATTTCTGTTAGGATTTTTGGAAATTTTCTTGGATTTTTTGAAACTTTCTTGGATTTCTTTTAGGATTTTTGGAAACTTTCTTGGATTTGTGGAAACTTTCTTGGATTTCTGGAAATTTTCTTGGATTTCTGGAAATTTTCTTGGATTTTTGGAAACTTTTTTGGATTTGTGGAAACTTCTCAGATTTTTGGAAACTTTATAGGATTTCTGTTAGGATTTTTGGAAATTTTGTTGGATTTTTGGAAACTTTCTTGGATTTTTGGAAACTTTATAGGATTTCTGGAAACTTTCTTGGATTTCTTTTAGGATTTCTGGAAACTTTCTTGGATTTCTTTTAGGATTTTTGGAAACTTTCTTGGATTTTGGAAACTTCATAGGATTTCTTTTAGGATTTTAGAAAATTTCCTTGGATTTTTTTTTAAAGGAATTGTGGAAACTTTCTTGGATTTCTTTTAGGATTTTTGGAACTTTTCTTGGATTTTTGGAAACTTTCTTGGATTTCTTTTAGGATTTTAGAAAATTTCCTTGGATTTTTTTTTAAAGGAATTGTGGAAACTTTCTTGGATTTTTGGAAACTTTCTTGGATTTCTTTTAGGATTTTAGAAAATTTCCTTGGATTTTTTTTTAAAGGAATTGTGGAAACTTTCTTGGATTTTTGGAAACTTTCTTGGATTTTTGGAAACTTTCTTGGATTTCTGTTAGGATTTTTGGAAATTTTCTTGGATTTTTGGAAACTTTCTTGGATTTCTTTTAGGATTTGTGGAAACTTTCTTGGATTTGTGGAAATTTTCTTGGATTTCTGGAAATTTTCTTGGATTTGTGGAAACTTTCTTGGATTTCTGGAAATTTTCTTGGATTTCTTTTAGGATTTTTGGAAACTTTCTTGGATTTCTGGAAACTTTATAGGATTTCTGTTAGGATTTTTGGAAATTTTCTTGGATTTTTGGAAACTTTCTTGGATTTTTGGAAACTTTATAGGATTTCTGTTAGGATTTTTGGAAACTTTCTTGGATTTTTGGAAACTTTAAAGGATTTCTTTTTAGGATTTTTGGAAACTTTAAAGGATTTCTTTTTAGGATTTTTGGAAACTTTCTTGGATTTTTGGAAACTTTCTTCGATTTGTGGAAACTTTCTTAGATTTTTGGAAACTTTATAGGATTTCTGGAAACTTTTTAGGATTTCTGTTAGGATTTTTGGAAATTTTGTTGGATTTTTGGAAACTTTCTTGGATTTTTGGAAAGTTTCTGAAAATTTACCGGAAAATTTCAACCCCTTTGCGACCCTTGTCACAACCGAAATATGTTTAGGTGGTCGCAGCTGTTTCGGTAGTGACAATTTCATGATTATATAATTTAATATAATTTTTTGTGTAACTTTACTTAAAAAAAAAAAAAATGGAAAAGATAAATAAAAAAATAAAAAAATTCACCATAATTTTCATACGTTGAAATTTAGGGGTTGGGTTCGGGACAGAAACCTCCCAATTGAAAGTGACCAATAAATGATGATTTGATATGATTATAAGCTTACGGTTATTTGAAATGTTACTGTGGGTTTCAAAGGATCTTAGTAAACATGATTTTTAAATGTGTGTTTTGGTGGTGGAACAGGTCTGCAGATTGGCCTCAGAAGCATAACTCATATGAATAATCTCCAGGAGCTGATACAGACGGGTCTCCGTGTGCCTCAGTGTTTGCTCAGGGAAGGTTAGACTCGCTGGCAACAAGTTTGACAAGTCAAAACCCAAGACACAACAGGAGAAGCTCTTTGTTCCTGCAGCAGCTGAAAACACTCCTTCAGGGGGAAGGAGGAGCTCCACCACAGCCTCAGCTTTACTGCTGTCAGATATGCAGAAGATCATCCACTCAGATTCACTCACAACATCAGATGAGCCGCGTTCACATTACTCATATAATCACACATCCTTCACACACCAACATGAGGTCAGAGGTCAGGTAAAGGAGTTAAACACAACTCCACATCAACACCAGAACTCACACTGTTCATGTGTAGAATCAGAAATGACTGAGAATCTGAGAGTTTGCAATCATAACTGCAAAAAATGCTTTTCTTACTTAGTATTTTTGTCTTGT
>JARQWZ010003403.1:67500-75000 GCA_033150135.1 Gobio occitaniae | reverse complement strand
AGACGGTCAGACAGACACTCAGACACACACAAACAAACAGACGGACACACAGACAGACACACACACAGACAGACGGTCAGACAGACACACAGACAGACGGTCAGACAGACAGATGGTCAGACAGACAGACAGATAGACAGACGGTCAGACAAACAGGCAGACGGTCACACAGACAGACAGACAGACGGTCAGACACACAGGCAGACGGACGGTCAGACAGACAGATAGACGGTCAGACAGACACTCAGACACAAACACACACACACAGACGGACAGACAGACACACAGACAGACAGACAGACACACAGACAGACACTCAGACAGATAGACAGGCGGTCAGACAGACAGACACTCAGACAGACACACAGACAGACAGTCAGACAGACGGTCAGACACACAGACGTCAGACAGACACACAGACAGACACTCAGACAGATAGACAGGCGGTCAGACAGACAGACACTCACACACACACACAGACGGACACACACACAGACGGTCAGACAGACACACAGGCAGACGGTTAGACAGACAGATAGACGGTCAGACAGACACTCAGACACAAACACACACACAGACGGACAGACAGACAGACAGACAGACAGACACACAGACAGACACTCAGACAGACAGATAGACAGGCGGTCAGACAGACAGACACTCAGACAGACACACAGACAGACAGTCAGACAGACGGTCAGACACACAGACGTCAGACAGACACACAGACAGATGGTCAAACAGACACTCAGACAGATAGACAGGCGGTCAGACAGACAGACACTCAGACAGACACACAGACAGACAGTCAGACAGACGGTCAGACACACAGACGTCAGACAGACACACAGACGTCAGACAGACAGACAGACAGACAGACAGATGGTCAATCAGACAAGCAGACGGTCAGACAGACACTCAGACAGACAGACAGACAGATGGTCACACAGACACACAGACAGACAGACGGTCAGACAGACACACAGACAGATGTCAGACAGACAGACAGACACACACACAGACAGACGGTCAGACAGACACTCAGACACACACAAACAGACGGACACACAGACAGACACACACACAGACAGACGGTCAGACAGACACACAGACAGACGGTCAGACAGACAGACAGACAGACAGACAGACGGTCAGACAAACAGGCAGACGGTCACACAGACAGACAGACAGACGGTCAGAAACACAGGCAGACGTCAGACAGACAGACAGACAGACAGACAGACAGATGGTCAGACACACAGGCAGACGATCAGACAGACAGACAGACAGACGGTCAGACAGACACTCAGACACACACACACACACACACACACACACAGATGGACACACACACAGACGGTCAGACAGACACACAGGCAGACGGTTAGACAGACAGATAGACGGTCAGACAGACACAAACACACACACACACAGACGGACACACACACAGACGGACACACAGACAGACGGTCAGACAGACAGTCAGACAGACACACAGGCAGACGGTCAGACAGACACTCAGACAGACAGACAGTCAGACAGACAGACAGACACACAGACAGACGGTCAGACAGACAGACAGATAGACGGTCAGACAGACACTCAGACACAAACACACACACACAGACGGACACACACACACACACAGACGGACACACAGACAGACGGTCAGACAGACAGTCAGACAGACACACAGGCAGACGGTCAGACAGACAGACAGATGGTCAGACAGACAGACAGACGGTCAGACACACAGGCAGACAGACAGACAGACAGACAGTCAGACAGACAGACAAACAGACAAACGGTCAGACAGACAGACAGACAGACACACAGACAGACGGTCAGATAGACACTCAGACACACACACACATACACACACACACACACACACACACACACACACACACACAGACGGACACACAGACAGACACACAGACAGACGGTCAGACAGACACACAGATAGATGGTCAGACAGACACACAGGCAGACGGTCAGACAGACAGACAGATGGTTAGACAGACGGTCAGACACAGGCAGACGGTCAGACAGACAGACAGACGGTCAGACACACAGACAGACGGTCAGACAGACAGACAGACGGTCAGACAGACACTCAGACACAAACACACACACACACACAGACGGACACACACACACACACACACACACACACACACACAGACACACACACACACACACACACACAGACACACACACACACACACACACACACACAGACGGACACACACACAGACGGTCAGACAGACACACAGGCAGACGGTCAGACAGACAGATAGACGGTCAGACAGACACTCAGACACACACACACTCACACACACACACACACAGACGGACACACAGACAGACACACAGACAGACGGTCAGACAGACAGACGGTCAGACAGACACACAGGCAGATGGTCAGACAGACAGACAGATGGTCAGACACACAGACAGATGGTCAGACAGACGGTTAGACAGAGACACAGGCAGACGGTCAGACAGACAGACACACACACACACACAGACGGACACACAGACAGACACACAGACAGACGGTCAGACAGTCACAGGCAGACGGTCAGACAGACAGACAGATGGTCAGACACACAGGCAGACGATCAGACAGACAGACAGACAGACGGTCAGACACACAGGCAGATGGTCAGACACACAGGCAGACACACACACACACACACACACACACACAGACGGACACACAGACAGACACACACACACACACACACAGACAGACGGTCAGACAGACACAGACAGATGGTCAGACAGACACTCAGACAGACAGATGGTCAGACAGACAGACAGGCAGACGGTCAGACAGACACTCAGACAGACAGATGGTCAGACAGACACACACACACACACACACACACACACACACACACAGACAGACGGTCAGACAGACACTCAGACAGACAGACAGTCAGACAGACAGACAGACAGACAGACACACAGACAGACGGTCAGACAGACAGACAGATAGACGGTCAGACAGACACTCAGACACAAACACACACACACAGATGGACACACACACAGACGGACACACAGACAGACGGTCAGACAGACAGTCAGACAGACACACAGGCAGACGGTCAGACAGACAGACAGATGGTCAGACAGACAGACAGACGGTCAGACACACAGGCAGACAGACAGACAGACAGTCAGACAGGCAAACAGACAAACGGTCAGACAGACACACAGACAGACGACAGACAGACAGACAGACAGACACACAGACAGACGGTCAGACAGACACTCAGACACACACACACACACACACACACAGACGGACACACAGACAGACACACAGACGGTCAGACAGACACACAGATAGACGGTCAGACAGACACACAGGCAGACGGTCAGACAGACAGACAGATGGTCAGACAGACGATCAGACACAGGCAGACGGTCAGACAGACAGACAGACGGTCAGACACACAGGCAGACGGTCAGACAGACAGACAGACAGACGGTCAGACAGACACTCAGACACACACACACACACACACACACACACAGACGGACACACACACACACACACACACACACACACACACAGACACACACACACACACACAGACACACACACACACACACACACACACACACACACACAGACACACACACACACACACACACACACAGACGGACACACACACAGACGGTCAGACAGACACACAGGCAGACGGTCAGACAGACAGATAGACGGTCAGACAGACACTCAGACACACACACACACACACACACACACACACAGACGGACACACAGACAGACACACAGACAGACGGTCAGACAGACAGACGGTCAGACAGACAGACACACAGGCAGATGGTCAGACAGACAGACAGATGGTCAGACACACAGACAGATGGTCAGACAGACGGTTAGACAGAGACACAGGCAGATGGTCAGACAGACAGACACACACACACACACACAGACGGACACACAGACAGACACACAGACAGACGGTCAGACAGTCACAGGCAGACGGTCAGACAGACAGACAGATGGTCAGACACACAGGCAGACGATCAGACAGACAGACAGACAGACAGACAGACGGTAAGACACACAGGCAGATGGTCAGACACACAGGCAGACACACACACACACACACACACACACAGACGGACACACAGACAGACACACACACACACACACACCCACACACAGACAGACAGACACAGACAGATGGTCAGACAGATGGTCAGACAGACACACAGACAGACACTCAGACAGACAGATGGTCAGACAGACAGACAGGCAGACGGTCAGACAGACACTCAGACAGACAGATGGTCAGACAGACACACACACACACACACACACACACACACACACACACACACACACACACACACAGACAGACGGTCAGACAGACACTCAGACAGACAGACAGACAGACAGTCAGACAGACAGACAGACACACAGACAGACGGTCAGACAGACAGACAGAAAGACAGACAGACGGTCAGAAAGACACTCAGACACACACACACACACACACACACAGACGGACACACACACAGACAGAGTTTTCTATTGTTCATATAAACATCTGAAACCCATTACTATGCCTCATCCTCACTGACTGACCTGCACACACTCGCCTCACTCTACTCTAAAGTTCAGCGTTTTTGGGGTGGAATAATATGAAATATTCCAGTGAGCTGTCAATCATTAACTCCAGGAACTGAAATGGGTCACTGCGTTAAACATGACAGTAATGAAGAACACATTTACAGCTAAAACCTGAACTACAGCCCAACACACACACACACACACACACACATCATGCGGCCGGTTGTGAACTTCAGTTGTTTCTTGAAGTACGGAGACCAGGAGACTTCGGATCAAGACAGAATGATTCTTTAATGAGAACTCTCTGTGCTGCAGGTCGTCCGAAAACAGTCTGATTTTAACAGTACAAAATAAGGCAATTTATCTATATGTTAGGGGGAGTGGTTATACAGCAGAGGAGGAGACATTCAAACAAAGAAATGCATATGTTGTGTAGGTAAAGGACACACCCTACATAACTGTGTCCCTCGTCCAGATTCAATCAGCATAACAGTGCCATTCAACTGCACAGATGCTAATCCAGTCACTCAGGCAGGATTGCTCTAAACTTGTCATGGTAAATAGTCAGGAAGTGCATAGAGACAAAAGACTTAATGTCTCAAACACTTACACAGCCTGACGTAATCTCCTTAGAATTTCCTCAAGTTTACTTCAAAATGTAAAACCCAAATATAGATAATGTTTTCAGTTATATTCTATTACATTTGAACCTAGATATAACAATGTATAAATTTGTAATCTTAGAGGCCGTCAGCATTTATAATGCAGCAGAGAATCTCTGAGCGCTTCACTGCACACTGGAAAAACTCTGCACTAATGACACACACACACACACACACACACACACACACACACACACACATGAATGTTTAGATGCTGGGAAACAACACAATAATATATTTCTGTGTGATCATGATCGCATCAGAACGTCAGGCGTGTTTTCGTCATATAGAGGCGAGATGAGCTCTGCTATCACACACAGATCTTCGCCTCTGGTGTGCGTTCTTTAATCAGGAAGTAGCAGATGTAAGACAGGAAGTGGCTTCTCATTGTTCTGTGTCCAGAGGGGCCGTTTCTTATCCTTCCTCTCTCCAGCGTCTGAAAGCGCGACCTTCAGCTCAACACAACTCGTGGAAGGGAGCAGACGCACATCAAATCAAAGATCTGCCCATAGGTCAACACAGAGGTCAGAGGTCAGGTCTGAGACATCCCTCGCTGAACCGATCATGAGGTCGAAGATCAAGTCCAGCTTCATACAGTCGAAAAACAATAGTTACGATGATTCCCTTCTTAAAATATAAAGGAATTCGTTTGTTTTATTCTATTTAAATAAAGTGACTAAAATATTAAATGTAATTTCATTAAGACAACTAAATCAAATAATCGGCTCGTTATACTAAAGCAAATTATGAAAATATTATCTGGAAAAAACTCGTGCTGTTTCTGAGATTCATATTTTAGAAAGATATTTAGAAATAAAACAAATTATGAGAACAAATATAAACTACTCCAATTAATGCCTTGATTCTGATTTCTAGTCAATGTATAATAGCAGGATTATTAGGCTCCTATTAAAATCGTTCGATTTCTTTTTATTCCGCCATTGGAGTCTATGGCAGCCCATAGAACCGCGTGTGGGAAAGTTGTGAAAGTTGGTACACTGATAGAGGACAGTACCAATAGTAACCACACCAAACTTGGAGTCTCTATCTCAATCCCTCTAGCGCCACCACCTGTCCAAAGTTTGACTCATATTTAAGCTAATAACTTTTGAACCATTAGTGCTAGAGACACAATTCTTTCCGTCATGAAAAATTTCCCGCCATCATGAATTTGCAGATAAACCTACTTTTGCAAACTCGTCCTAGACGGTTCGTCCGATTTGCACGAAAATTTAACCAGATCATCTTCAGACTGTGCCAACAAAATGTTATGTAATTCAAGTTGATTCGTCAAATTTGTTTTTGATAAACGCTTGAACAAATGTTATGTAGTGGTTGCGAAAATACATGCAAGGCTGCATCTCTGCAATGCTTTATTGTATTCAAACCAAACTTGGTACATGACATCACAAGCATGACCTGAGGCAACATGCAGCGTTTCAGCACAGCGCCACCTACTGTTCCGGAGATACGAAAAATGGCTATTTTTGCTTATAACGTCTGAACCGCTTGTCGACTGATATCCAATTTCACCATATCGGCCATTTTGGCTGTCGGCCATTTTGAGTTATGTGCACATGAATAGATTGTTATGAAACTGGGTGTGGGTCATCAACACGATGCCCTGAAGGAGCCTGAGAAGTTTTGAAACAGCGCCACCTAGTGGAGAATTTTTTCCCCAAATGCTTATAACTTTGGGTGTGATTGACTTATTTTCATGGTAGTAACTTTTTTTGTCTCCTGAATTCTTGCCGAGTCCAACGATACCAGACTTGCCAGGTTTCGGCGTATGGTTTGTGCAGTGTTGTAATTTAGCGCTTAAATAACGTTAGCTAATATCTTCGAAACCGCTAGTCCGATCGAGACGAAACCAGCGTCAGAAGTTCAGAAACATAGGTCGATAGCGAAACACCAGTACACCAATGTCAAAATATTGATAGTAAGGGGGAGTAAAATCCAATCAAAGTCAGGTGTCAGTCATTTTTCATGTGTTTTTTCATATAAATGTCTATAACTCCAAAACAAAATGAGATATTTTCACCAAAATTGACACACACATGTATGGACTCACTCCGAGGACACATTAAAAAATGGTGGGATTGAGCCTCTTGGTGGCTCTATAATTAAACAAAACTTGAAATTCCCATAGACTACAATGCATTTTTCAGCCTTTTTGCCTAAAATCATCTTTAATTGTGTTTTATTTGCTCATTGTTGCCGTAT
>JARQWZ010003403.1:60000-62500 GCA_033150135.1 Gobio occitaniae | reverse complement strand
TTATGTTCCTCTGTTCTGTTGTGACAATATAACAAACAAGTTTATTTTTAAACTGCATTATCACATTATTTTAGAGAGGCGAGGGATCATGAATAACTACAAATAACTAACGTAAGGGAGGAAATCTATATACGCGTTTCTGTTTTTTATATATATTTATATTTATTTCGATATATTGGACGAACTTGACAGCTTACCGTGTCATCAACTATCTAATAATCCAATTCTAAAATATGTGTAAGTGAGTGTTGTTTTGCCATTTAAAAACCTTCATAAATGATCTTGATTTTGATCTATAACGTGAGACGGGCGCCGCCATGTTTGTTTGCATCGCAGTTCAGAGAGTCCTGTCAGTCGGATTTACCTCGCGTGAATTTATCAGTTTCTCCCGAAATAGAAGAATAGAGTAAACTTTATAGTTACTTACACTTACATTATGTGTATCTGATATGAATAAAGATTGTTATTGCTGCTTCTAGTGACACCAGTGTGTATTTTACAAACTCTAAATGTATTGTTTTACTAGTAGGCCTACTTATGTGTATTTAAATGTTTGAAACCTAAAATAAACATTATGTGGTTGAAAACACTGCATATGTCGTCAAGTCACCTTCATTTATATAGCGCTTTTTACAACACGGATTGCTTCAAAACAGCTTTATAGTGATAATAGGAAAATACATTTTGCTTTAGAAGAAAAGCTAAAGTAGGTTTTTTTTAATTATTATTATTATCTAGCACTGAGGCTCTAGCCCGGCCCGTGTCTGACAGCTTATCAACAAAACAAACAAAAAATCTACTTTATCCTCCCTATTAAACACATTGTTGCAGCCATTAAAATAGTTTTGTTTTTAATGTCAAAGTAGTTATATTTCGTTTCGTTTCTTTATTAAGTTCATTTAGAAAAAAGTTAAGCAGTTTTTTGTTTGTTAAATTAAAGTTTTTGTTCTTTTAAAGTAACGACCAAGCGGCCAACAGTGAGTTAACCGCATGTTTGATCAATTTAGCCTCTCAAATCAACACTGGACTTGTCTTGCTTATAATAAAATCCATAGATATAAACAATTTCAAGCATCACAATGTTAATTTAAACTTTTCGCCTAAAAAAGGCATTTTTGACAAGATAAGGCAGGCTGATGCAGCTCGCAACGGCGCTCAAAAAAAAAAAAAACTTTCAAGATCAAAAACCACATATGAGAAAGAGCAACCTAAGCACTAGTAAGAGCATTTAGTCTCACTCGTTTTAATGAAGAGGATTGTGTTTTTGAGCATCTAAGATGTAGCCTATTTTCAGTTTCACTAGCGGCCGTTTGCGTGTTGGCTTGCTTTACTCATTTGTGGCGATGCGTTGCATAGCGCCAGCCCCGCGCCATCTCCGCGCCATCCCCGCGCCATCTCCGCGCCATCCCCGCGCCAGCCCCGCGCCAGCCCCGCGCCATCCCCGCGCCAGCCCCGCGCCATCCCCGCGCCAGCCCCGCGCCATCCCCGCGCCAGCCCCGCGCCAGCCCCGCGCCAGCCCCGCGCCATCCCCGCGCCAGCCCCGCGCCAGCCCCGCGCCAGCCCCGCGCCAGCCCCGCGCCAGCCCCGCGCCATCCCCGCGCCAGCCCCGCGCCATCCCCGCGCCAGCCCCGCGCCAGCCCCGCGCCGCCACTCTAAACACTGTGCGAGCCGTCTTGAGAGCCGCGGTGTCATGGTCTCATGTTGTTTCCACCATCTCATCTCAGGTTCACCGAAATAAAAATCCCACATGTGGGACCGCTCAAAAGGGTAATAAAGATGGGCTCAAAAAGGACCACATTTCCTCCCGTTTGTCGCGCGCCACCTGTCGCGTCTCTATTCCCCAGCAGCGGGGCGCGCCCCACACTTTGAGTAACGCTGGTTTAATGCAAACGTTAAGGGAAGATTTCATCCTTCAGACACAAGTAGTAACATTTAAAAAGTGTTTGCCGAACGTCCAAATGAAACATTTCAGAAAAAAAACATTCTCTAAGATAATGAGAATGTTTTTGTGCTAACGCCTATATAACTGTGAACAAACGTTCTGTTGACGTTACTGGAAGAACCTTGCCTGAAGCTTGCCTGTTAGCTGGCCTTGGGATAACAAGAGATATGAAACACTGATAAAACGAACAGAGTCTTAAACGAGAGAGAGAGAAATGAAAATCATCTTTATAGAGATGTGTCTGTTCCTGCCCAGCCGAGCTGAACGTGTCCGGGTCACTTACGCAACCAGCGGAGAGAAAGAAAGGCTTTATCCACCCGTGTGTGTGTGTGTGTGTGTGTGTGTGAACATGCCTCTTCATAAACACAGGATTCAGACATCTGTCAACGGCACAGAGTCACTCGAGGTCATGTGATACGGTGAATATAGCTGAAGGTGATTCACTGCATCATTAAATAATGAATTATTAACAATTAAATGTTGGAGGAAAACATGATTTAGTCAATAAGATTGACACTACTACAGGCCTCCCTTAAATACATAAATATTGAAATTAAT
>JARQWZ010003403.1:15000-52500 GCA_033150135.1 Gobio occitaniae | reverse complement strand
ACTGTGTTTCTTAAAAGGTTCTAAAAAGTAACTACACGTTTCTTAAAAGGTTCTAAAAAGTAACTGTGTTTCTTAAAAGGTTCTAAAAAGTAACTGTTTTTCTTAAAAGGTTCTAAAAAGTAACTGCATGTTTCTTAAAAGGTTCTAAAAAGTAACAGCATGTTTCTTAAAAGGTTCTAAAAAGTAACTGTTTTTCTTAAATGTTTCTAAAAAAGTAGCTGTTTTTCTTAAAAGGTTCTAAAAAATAACAGTTTTTCTTAAAAGGTTCTAAAAAGTAACTGCATGTTTCTTAAAAGGTTCTAAAAAGTAACTGTGTTTCTTAAAAGGTTCTAAAAAGTAACTGTTTTTCTTAAAAGGTTCTAAAAAGTAACTACACGTTTCTTAAAAGGTTCTAAAAAGTAACTGTGTGTTTCTTAAAAGGTTCTAAAAAGTAACTGTTTTTCTTAAAAGGTTCTAAAAAGTAACTGCATGTTTCTTAAAAGGTTCTAAAAAGTAACTGTTTTTCTTAAAAGGTTCTAAAAAGTAACTGTTTTTCTTAAAAGGTTCTAAAAAGTAACTACACGTTTCTTAAAAGGTTCTAAAAAGTAACTGTGTGTTTCTTAAAAGGTTCTAAAAAGTAACTGTTTTTCTTAAAAGGTTCTAAAAAGTAACTGCATGTTTCTTAAAAGGTTCTAAAAAGTAACTGCATGTTTCTTAAAAGGTTCTAAAAAGTAACTGTTTTTCTTAAATGTTTCTAAAAAAGTAGCTGTTTTTCTTAAAAGGTTCTAAAAAATAACAGTTTTTCTTAAAAGGTTCTAAAAAGTAACTGCATGTTTCTTAAAAGGTTCTAAAAAGTAACTGTGTTTCTTAAAAGGTTCTAAAAAGTAACTGTTTTTCTTAAAAGGTTCTAAAAAGTAACTTTGTTTCTTAAAAGGTTCTAAAAAGTAACTACACGTTTCTTAAAAGGTTCTAAAAAGTAACTGTGTGTTTCTTAAAAGGTTCTAAAAAGTAACTGTTTTTCTTAAAAGGTTCTAAAAAGTAACTGCATGTTTCTTAAAAGGTTCTAAAAAGTAACTGTGTGTTTCTTAAAAGGTTCTAAAAAGTAACTGTTTTTCTTAAAAGGTTCTAAAAAGTAACTGCATGTTTCTTAAAAGGTTCTAAAAAGTAACTGTGTTTCTTAAAAGGTTCTAAAAAGTAACTGTTTTTCTTAAAAGGTTCTAAAAAGTAACTGTGTTTCTTAAAAGGTTCTAAAAAGTAACTACACGTTTCTTAAAAGGTTCTAAAAAGTAACTGTGTGTTTCTTAAAAGGTTCTAAAAAGTAACTGTTTTTCTTAAAAGGTTCTAAAAAGTAACTGCATGTTTCTTAAAAGGTTCTAAAAAGTAACTGTTTTTCTTAAAAGGTTCTAAAAAGTAACTGTTTTTCTTAAATGTTTCTAAAAAAGTAGCTGTTTTTCTTAAAAGGTTCTAAAAAGTAACTGTGCGTTTCTTAAAAAGTTCTAAAAAGTAACTGTTTCTCTTAAAAGGTTCTAAAAAGTAACTGCATGTTTCTTAAAAGGTTCTAAAAAGTAACTGCATGTTTCTTAAAAGGTTCTAAAAAGTAACTGTTTTTCTTAAAAGGTTCTAAAAAGTAACCTTTTTTTCTTAAAAGGTTCTAAAAAGTAACTGTTTTTCTTAAAAGGTTCTAAAAAGTAACCTTTTTTTCTTAAAAGGTTCTAAAAAGTAACTGTGTGTTTCTTAAAAGGTTCTAAAAAGTAACTGTTTTTCTTAAAAGGTTCTAAAAAGTAACTGCATGTTTCTTAAAAGGTTCAAAAAAGTAACTGTGTTTTTCTTAAAAGGTTCTAAAAAGTAACTGTTTTTCTTAAATGTTTCTAAAAAAGTAGCTGTTTTTCTTAAAAGGTTCTAAAAAGTAACTGTGTTTCTTAAAAGGTTCTAAAAAGTAACTACACGTTTCTTAAAAGGTTCTAAAAAGTAACTGTGTGTTTCTTAAAAGGTTCTAAAAAGTAACTGTTTTTCTTAAATGTTTCTAAAAAAGTAGCTGTTTTTCTTAAAAGGTTCTAAAAAATAACAGTTTTTCTTAAAAGGTTCTAAAAAGTAACTGCATGTTTCTTAAAAGGTTCTAAAAAGTAACTGTGTTTCTTAAAAGGTTCTAAAAAGTAACTGTTTTTCTTAAAAGGTTCTAAAAAGTAACTACACGTTTCTTAAAAGGTTCTAAAAAGTAACTGTGTGTTTCTTAAAAGGTTCTAAAAAGTAACTGTTTTTCTTAAAAGGTTCTAAAAAGTAACTGCATGTTTCTTAAAAGGTTCTAAAAAGTAACTGTTTTTCTTAAAAGGTTCTAAAAAGTAACTGTTTTTCTTAAAAGGTTCTAAAAAGTAACTACACGTTTCTTAAAAGGTTCTAAAAAGTAACTGTGTGTTTCTTAAAAGGTTCTAAAAAGTAACTGTTTTTCTTAAAAGGTTCTAAAAAGTAACTGCATGTTTCTTAAAAGGTTCTAAAAAGTAACTGCATGTTTCTTAAAAGGTTCTAAAAAGTAACTGTTTTTCTTAAATGTTTCTAAAAAAGTAGCTGTTTTTCTTAAAAGGTTCTAAAAAATAACAGTTTTTCTTAAAAGGTTCTAAAAAGTAACTGCATGTTTCTTAAAAGGTTCTAAAAAGTAACTGTGTTTCTTAAAAGGTTCTAAAAAGTAACTGTTTTTCTTAAAAGGTTCTAAAAAGTAACTTTGTTTCTTAAAAGGTTCTAAAAAGTAACTACACGTTTCTTAAAAGGTTCTAAAAAGTAACTGTGTGTTTCTTAAAAGGTTCTAAAAAGTAACTGTTTTTCTTAAAAGGTTCTAAAAAGTAACTGCATGTTTCTTAAAAGGTTCTAAAAAGTAACTGTGTGTTTCTTAAAAGGTTCTAAAAAGTAACTGTTTTTCTTAAAAGGTTCTAAAAAGTAACTGCATGTTTCTTAAAAGGTTCTAAAAAGTAACTGTGTTTCTTAAAAGGTTCTAAAAAGTAACTGTTTTTCTTAAAAGGTTCTAAAAAGTAACTGTGTTTCTTAAAAGGTTCTAAAAAGTAACTACACGTTTCTTAAAAGGTTCTAAAAAGTAACTGTGTGTTTCTTAAAAGGTTCTAAAAAGTAACTGTTTTTCTTAAAAGGTTCTAAAAAGTAACTGCATGTTTCTTAAAAGGTTCTAAAAAGTAACTGTTTTTCTTAAAAGGTTCTAAAAAGTAACTGTTTTTCTTAAATGTTTCTAAAAAAGTAGCTGTTTTTCTTAAAAGGTTCTAAAAAGTAACTGTGCGTTTCTTAAAAAGTTCTAAAAAGTAACTGTTTCTCTTAAAAGGTTCTAAAAAGTAACTGCATGTTTCTTAAAAGGTTCTAAAAAGTAACTGCATGTTTCTTAAAAGGTTCTAAAAAGTAACTGTTTTTCTTAAAAGGTTCTAAAAAGTAACCTTTTTTTCTTAAAAGGTTCTAAAAAGTAACTGTTTTTCTTAAAAGGTTCTAAAAAGTAACCTTTTTTTCTTAAAAGGTTCTAAAAAGTAACTGTGTGTTTCTTAAAAGGTTCTAAAAAGTAACTGTTTTTCTTAAAAGGTTCTAAAAAGTAACTGCATGTTTCTTAAAAGGTTCAAAAAAGTAACTGTGTTTTTCTTAAAAGGTTCTAAAAAGTAACTGTTTTTCTTAAATGTTTCTAAAAAAGTAGCTGTTTTTCTTAAAAGGTTCTAAAAAGTAACTGTGTTTCTTAAAAGGTTCTAAAAAGTAACTACACGTTTCTTAAAAGGTTCTAAAAAGTAACTGTGTGTTTCTTAAAAGGTTCTAAAAAGTAACTGTTTTTTTTAAGTTTCTAAAAAGTAACTTTTTTTCTTAAAAGGTTCTAAAAAGTAACTGTGAGTTTCTTAAAAGGTTCTAAAAAGTAACTGTTTTTCTTAAATGTTTCTAAAAAAGTAGCTGTTTTTCTTAAAAGGTTCTAAAAAGTAACTGTTTTTCTTAAATGTTTCTAAAAAAGTAGCTGTTTTTCTTAAAAGGTTCTAAAAAGTAACTGTTTTTCTTAAATGTTTCTAAAAAAGTAGCTGTTTTTCTTAAAAGGTTCTAAAAAGTAACTGTTTTTCTTAAAAGGTTCTAAAAAGTAACTGCATGTTTCTTAAAAGGTTCAAAAAAGTAACTGTGTTTTTCTTAAAAGGTTCTAAAAAGTAACTGTTTTTCTTAAATGTTTCTAAAAAAGTAGCTGTTTTTCTTAAAAGGTTCTACAAAGTAACTGTGTTTCTTAAAAGGTTCTAAAAAGTAACTACACGTTTCTTAAAAGGTTCTAAAAAGTAACAGTTTTTTCTTAAAAGGTTCTAAAAAGTAACTGTTTTTTTTAAGTTTCTAAAAAGTAACTTTTTTTCTTAAAAGGTTCTAAAAAGTAACTGAGTTTCTTAAAAGGTTCTAAAAAGTAACTGTTTTTCTTAAAAGTTTCTAAAAAGTAACTGTTTTTCTTAAAAGGTTCTAAAAAGTAACAGTTTTTCTTAAAAGGTTCTAAAAAGTAACTGTTTTTCTTAAAAGTTTCTAAAAAGTAACTGATTTTCTTAAAAGGTTCTAAAAAGTAACTGTATGTTTCTTAAAAGGTTCTAAAAAGTAACTGTTTTTCTTAAAAGGTTCTAAAAAGGTTCTAAAAAGTAACTTTTTTTCTTAAAAGGTTCTAAAAAGTAACAGTTTTTTTCTTAAAAGGTTCTAAAAAGTAACTGCATGTTTCTTAAAAGGTTCTAAAAAGTAACTGCGTGTTTCTTAAAAGGTTCTAAAAAGTAACAGTTTTTTTCTTAAAAGGTTCTAAAAAGTAACTGCGTGTTTCTTAAAAGGTTCTAAAAGTAACTGCGTGTTTCTTAAAAGGTTCTAAAAAGTAACAGTTTTTTTCTTAAAAGGTTCTAAAAAGTAACTGTGTGTTTCTTAAAAGGTTCTAAAAAGTAACTGTTTTTCTTAAAAGGTTCTAAAAAGGTTCTAAAAAGTAACTGTTTTTCTTAAAAGGTTCTAAAAAGTAACTGTGTGTTTCTTAAAAGGTTCTAAAAAGTAACTGTATGTTTCTTAAAAGGTTCTAAAAAGTAACTGTTTTTCTTAAAAGGTTCTAAAAAAGGTTCTAAAAAGTAACTTTTTTTCTTAAAAGGTTCTAAAAAGTAACAGTTTTTTTCTTAAAAGGTTCTAAAAAGTAACTGCGTGTTTCTTCAAAGGTTCTAAAAAGTAACTGCGTGTTTCTTAAAAGGTTCTAAAAAGTAACTTTTTTTCTTAAAAGGTTCTAAAAAGTAACTGCGTGTTTCTTAAAAGGTTCTAAAAAGTAACATTTTTTTTCTTAAAAGGTTCTAAAAAGTAACTGCGTGTTTCTTAAAAGGTTCTAAAAAGTAACTTTTTTTCTTAAAAGGTTCTAAAAAGTAACTGCGTGTTTCTTAAAAGGTTCTAAAAAGTAACTATGTTTTTCTAAAAAAAATTATACACCAATGCAACTTATCAGTTTATTTCCTCTCAACGATGCAATTTTAAGAAAAAGAATTGCGAGATGTTAACTCAGAATTCTGACAAATAAGTTGCGTTTGTAAATGCTCCACCACCTGCAGCATCCTCGCATGCGATCCTACTGGCCGGACTCCTTCTTTATGTGTACAGGCGTGACGGAATGACACAAAGACATGCTTGAATTTCCTGCAGAAACCACTACAAGCTTAACAATTTAGATGCAGTTTTGACCCATATTCTCGCTGCAAAAGCTGCATTGTTGCACCAAGAAGCATAGAGGCGCTCTATTCTCTCGCTCTACAGCTGGACGTCTGTCTGCGCTTCACAGAATAAGGGTTGAATAGATGAACTCACATATTCACACTGCGTCCAGTGAGCTCTCTGGCACACTGAGCTAATGACCTTCAGTCTGACCGCGCTGGAAAAGGAAGAAAGCAGGAACAGAGCCGGAAATTGGACATGCAACATTGAAAAGAAAGAATGGGAGCGAGAAGGAAAGAATGTGTTTGGACCTCCTGTCTTTGTTGCCCAAAGCTGAAGTTTTCAAAGGAACTCGGTCACATTTAGACCCAAAACCCTCCTTTGAGCCAGACGCTAGCGCTTCTGATCCAACCGTCCATTCAAGCTGGAATTCCTAAATGAACATGCTCCGGTTGGGGCCTTTGGTTCATGAAAGCTTTCAGAAACACAGACAGCACTGTCTTTTTTTCTGCTGCTTCCTGTAACGACACACAAACAGACCACATCAGAACGAATCATGCTGACAAACCGTTAGACCATTTGTAGAGCGGCCTTCGCTAAAGCTAACAATGCCATAGCAACCACCCTGAATACACAACAAATGCATAGTAACAACAAATATCTATCACCTGCTTTTTTAATATTAAAAAGCATTTCCGTTTGCATGAAAACACTGTGTAATATGTGTGTGTGTGTGTGTGTGTGTGTGTGTGTGTGTGTGTTTGTTTAGAAATACTGGCATGTCTACTGCTCCTCCCCCTGGGTTATTACTCTCTCCTGACAGTGACCTCTAGGCTAAAGGTCACGGCGGCGCTGCCCTTGGTGTGTTCAGATGTGGGTCATCTGTGACCTCCCTCAGATCCGCGCTGACCTCAGAGCACAGTGTGTTCACTGCACTTTAACAGATGATCCGCGGTCAGATCACAGGACGCTGGTACCAGTGCTGAGGAATGTAGCTCTTAAAAGCCACACATTACACTGGCTTTCTAAAAAGGAACTGCATATTTCTTAAAAGGTCTCTTAAAAGGTTCTAAAAAGTAACTGTTTCTTAAAAGTAACTGTATGTTTCTTAAAAGGTTCTAAAAAGTAACTGTTTTTCTTAAAAGGTTCTAAACAGTAACTGCGTTTTTCTTAAAAGGTTCTTAAAAGTAACTGCATGTTACTTTTTAGAATCTTTTAAGAAACATGCAGTTACTTTTTAGAACCGTTTTAGAAACACGCAGTTACATTTACATTTAGTCATTTAGCAGACGCTTTTATCCAAAACGACTTACAAATGAGTGCAATAGAAGCAACTAGAACAGTCAAGGGCAACAATATGCAAATGCTGTAACAAGTCTCAATTAATACAGGACAGAACACATAGGACTTTTTTTTATTATTTTTATTATTAAATAGACAAACAGAAAATGAATAGGGTGATAAGTGCTATTATTGATTGGTCAGTTAATTTTTAGAACCTTTTAAGAAAAACAGTTACTTTTTAGAACCTTTTAAGAAAAACACAGTTACTTTTAAGAAACTTTTGAGAAAAACAGTTACTTTTTAGAACCTTTTAAGAAAAAAAAACAGTTACTTTTTAGAACCTTTTAAGAAACATGCAGTTACTTTTTAGTACCTTTTAAGAAAAACAGTTACTTTTTAGAACCTTTTCAGAAAAACAGTTACTTTTTAGAAACTTTTGAGAAAAACAGTTACTTTTTAGAAACTTTTAAGAACTTTTCTAAAAAGTAACTGTATGTTTCTTAAAACTTCTTAACCCGCATCGGATCGTGGGCGGGGGGGTTGACGGAAGTGGGCGTGAGTGTACTTTTATTTACTTTTGTTTTATACAAAATATTCAATCAACTATCACAAACTATGCATCATTTGAAAGCTAAAACACTCAAGATTCATGTTCTGAACTTGTTTTTGCAATAAATACACCAGAGAGGAAAGGGTTAAATGAAACGCTAAAGGACCGTCCATGTAAACATTAGCAAAATATTAGCGATACTCATCTCCATTCATCTCCTGTCGATCAGATCAGATCGGACGAATCCAATAAACACCCGCATACATCTCTGTGTAAGAGTCCACTCTTCAAAATGCATCCCACTTTTTAATCCAAAACAACGAAAAAATAGGGAAAAAACTAAAAATCCTCCGTTGTTTGCAAGAGAGTCTTGAGTTAGCGTAATCAATCATGTCCATTTTCAATGAAATATCGATTCTAATCCGTGTCTGGCAAACTCCCCCTGCTAGAATAGTTTCTCCCACGTGAAATGGTTCAACCCTCGTCTCTCTCCTCCAATCAGAGACTCTCCTGTGACGCTTCATATAGAGGAAGTGCCTTACAGGCTTGGTGAGCTGTCAATCATTGCGCCCATGGTTTTCGTTGGATAAAGGCACTCGGTGCCCAGCCAATGCCTTTCCAACAAAGGTTTGATTGATGGACTTAGTAACCAATCAAAAGGCATTATCTTGCGCAGTTTACGTAAGTAGGCTTTGGTGAATACTGTTTGTGCGCTGGCTGCGCGCTCTCCATGGCGCAACTGCAGTGGAGCGCGCAGACTCTGACTGACGCTTCCCATCAGCTAAATGAGTTTTTTACTCTTTGTAATCTCTGTAAATAGTCGCTTTAGTTTTTCAGTAACTGTTTATCCATTATAATTAGTAGTTTATTGCAGTTTATTGCAGATTTATTTGAATGAAAAACTACTCTTTACAATAGCAAATGTTCTGAAATAAATGGCCTTTTTGAAATGACGCCTAGACTTTTCTTGACATAAAAGCTCACAGAAGCTACATTACTGAGAGAATCATCCTCATATTTGAATCATGACATGATTAGACATTCAGTTTTATATTTAAGTTATTTTCAGGCTCTTAACATTAAATTATAATATTTTTTTCCCTAAGTGAAAAAAAAAAAAAAAAACGTGAGTCACTTACATGTATATTTACATGTATATTACTCTGTTCCCATATTACTTTGAGTTATTATGACTCTTGGGTAGCAATATTTCAAGTGTCTAGTTTAAAATAAGACCAGGTTTATGAATATAGACCATAGGGTTTAAGAGCTGCAGACATTTTCATTTGGGTATATCGTTTTCAAAGAATTCTCAAAAATGGGGCGCTTGTTAGGTTAATCACAATCAGAGTTATATAAAAAAATATCCTGGCTCTTTCAAGCTTTATAATGGCAGTGCATCTATCTATCATAAAAGTGCATCTATCCATCATAATAGTGCATCCATCCATCATAAAAGTGCATCCATCCATCATAAAAGTGCATCTATCCATTCTAAAAAGTAACTGTTTTTTTTAAATGTTCTAAAGAGTAACTGCATTTTCTTAAAAGGTTCTAAAAAGTAACTGTTTTTCTTAAAAGGTTCTAAAAAGTAACTTTTTCTTAAAAGGTTCTAAAAAGTAACAGTTTTTTCTTAAAAGGTTCTAAAAAGAAACTGTATGTTTCTTAAAAGGTTCTAAAAAGTAAATGTATGTTTCTTAAAAGGTTCTAAAAAGTAACTGTGTTTTTCTTAAAAGGTCCTAAAAAGTAACTGTGTTTTTCTTAAAAGGTCCTAAAAAGTAACAGTTTTTTCTTAAAAGGTTCTAAAAAGTAACTGTGTTTTTCTTAAAAGGTTCTAAAAAGTAACTGTATGTTTCTTAAAAGGTTCTAAAAAGTAAATGTATGTTTCTTTTACAGGTTCTAAAAAGTAACTGTGTTTTTCTTAAAAGGTCCTAAAAAGTAACTGTGTTTTTCTTAAAAGGTCCTAAAAAGTAACATTTTTTCTTAAAATGCTCTAAAACATAACTGCACATTTCTTAAAAGGTTCTAAAAAGTAACTGTATGTTTCTTAAAAGGTTAATCACAATCAGAGTTATATTAAAAAATATCCTGGCTCTTCCAAGCTTTATAATGGCAGTGAATGTTTGTTTCTGTTTTGAAGTCCATAAAAGTGCATCCATCCATCATAAAAGTGCATCCATCCATCATAAAAGTGCATCCATCCATCATAAAAGTGCATCTATCCATCATAAAAGTGCATCTATTCATTCTAAAAAGTAACTGTTTTTCTTAAAAGGTTCTAAAAAGTAACAGTTTTTTCTTAAAAGGTTCTAAAAAGTAACTGTATGTTTCTTAAAAGGTTAATCACAATCAGAGTTATATTAAAAAATATCCTGGCTCTTTCAAGCTTTATAATGGCAGTGAATGTTTGTTTCTGTTTTGAAGTCCATAAAAGTGCATCCATCCATCATAAAAGTGCATCTATCCATTCTAAAAAGTAACTGTTTTTTTTAAATGTTCTAAAGAGTAACTGCATGTTTCTTAAATGGTTCTAAAAAGTAACTGTTTTTCTTAAAAGGTTCTAAAAAGTAACTGTGTTTTTCTTAAAAGGTTCTAAAAAGTAACTGTTTTTCTTAAAAGGTTCTAAAAAGTAACTGTGTTTTTCTTTAAAGGTTCTAAAAAGTAACAGTTTTTTCTTAAAAGGTTCTAAAAAGTAACTGTGTTTTTCTTAAAAGGTTCTAAAAAGTAACTGTATGTTTCTTAAAAGGTTCTAAAAAGTAAATGTATGTTTCTTAAAAGGTTCTAAAAAGTAAATGTATGTTTCTTAAAAGGTTCTAAAAAGTAAATGTATGTTTCTTAAAAGGTTCTAAAAAGTAACTGTATGTTTCTTAAAAGGTTCTAAAAAGTAACTGTATGTTTCTTAAAAGGTTCTAAAAAGTAAATGTATGTTTCTTAAAAGGTTCTAAAAAGTAACTGTGTTTTTCTTAAAAGGTTCTAAAAAGTTACTGTGTTTTTCTTAAAAGGTTCTAAAAAGTAACTGTTTTTCTTAAAAGGTTCTAAAAAATAACTGTGTTTTTCTTAAAAGGTTCTAAAAAGTAACAGTTTTTTCTTAAAAGGTTCTAAAAAGTAAATGTATGTTTCTTTTACAGGTTCTAAAAAGTAACTGTGTTTTTCTTAAAAGGTCCTAAAAAGTAACAGTTTTTCTTAAAATGCTCTAAAACATAACTGCACATTTCTTAAAAGGTTCTAAAAAGTAACTGTATGTTTCTTAAAAGGTTAATCACAATCAGAGTTATATTATTAAATATCCTGGCTCTTCCAAGCTTTATAATGGCAGTGAATGGCAGTTTAGAGATCTGTCAAAAAGATACTCACTAAATCTGCTATAGAGGGGTTACCGTATAAACATCTGACACACTGACATTATGTAAAAATACACAAATCTAAGCAACTGCTGTCAATCACATAGTTGATATTGAGTACATCAGATCTGCATAGAGAGAGACTATTATTTAGCCTTACAGGACTACTAATGTGTTTAAAAGTACATTCTGTCTGAGGTGCATTTCTATCATGTGACCTTAGTCCAAACAGCCAATCACAAGCTTTGATTTTACATTTTAAATTCAGTGCTTCTCCTGCAAGATCAGATCAGTGCTGAAGGTCAACAGCATCAACTTGACCAAGAGGAGGATAAAGACAAGAAAAGAGCAATTTAAGGATCTCTAGCGCCACTGTGTGGTCAAGGATTGCTTAGATGAGGATCATACGACCAAAATGTTATAAATTGAAATCAAAGTTACATTTTGTAATGATATAAACAATCACAGTTGAAGTTTACTATAGTCTAGTGTATTGGCCTACACGTTTACATAAAGCGCTTCATACTACGAGCAAACCTCAAAACACTCAATCATGTCAGGGGTCATTTGGCCTGAACCCCAGCAGAAAAACACACACACCGTTACACACTGACTGACACACACTATTCACACTGCGGTGTAGGGTTAAAGTGTCACGGTGTGTGTATCAGGGCATGACGCTCAGGCCTAATGCAATTCCTGAATAATGAGCGTTCTTCAGGTCTCTCATTTGGATACTTTTGGTACTATCACACACACACACACACACACACACACACACACACACACACACACACACACACACACACACACACACACACACACACACACACACACACACACACACACACACACACACACACACACACACACACACACACACACACACACACACACACACACACACTTGTGTCTCTTATATATGCAATTATATGGCGTTCAAAAGAAAGGAAAACTTACTCTGTCATCTTTTAAAATGGAAACTGTTATTATTGAATTCCTGCTTCATCTGAGTCAGAAATACCACCAAATAACCACAGCACTACTACAACCTCTATCATACAGTTCAACTACTACAACCTCTATAATACAGTTCAACTACTACAACCTCTATAATACAGTTCAACTACTACAACCTCTATAATACAGTTCAACTACTACAACCTCTATAATACAGCTCAACTACTACAACCTCTATAATACAGCTCAACTACTACAACCTCTATCATACAGCTCAACTACTACAACCTCTATAATACAGCTCAACTACTACAACCTCTATCATACAGCTCAACTACTACAACCTCTATAATACAGCTCAACTACTACAACTTCTATAATACAGCTCAACTACTACAGCCTCTATAATACAGTTCAACTACTACAACCTCTATAATACAGCTAAACTACTACAACCTCTATAATACAGCTCAACTACTACAACCTCTATAATACAGCTCAACTACTACAACTTCTATAATACAGCTCAACTACTACAACCTCTATAATACAGCTCAACTACTACAACCTCTATAATACAGCTCAACTACTACAACCTCTATAATACAGCTCAACTACTACAACCTCTATAATACAGCTCAACTACTACAACTTCTATAATACAGCTCAACTACTACAACCTCTATAATACAGCTCAACTACTACAACCTCTATAATACAGCTCAACTACTACAACCTCTATAATACAAGTCAAAAACTACAACCTCTATAATACAGTTCAACTACTCCAACCTCTATAATACAGCTCAACTACTCCAACCTCTATAATACAGCTCAACTACTCCAACCTCTATAATACAGCTCAACTACTCCAACCTCTATAATACAGCTCAACTACTACAACCTCTATAATACAGCTCAACTACTACAACCTCTATAATAGAGCTCAACTACTACAACCTCTATAATACAGCTCAACTACTACAACCTCTATAATACAGCTCAACTACTACAACCTCTATCATACAGCTCAACTACTACAACCTCTATAATACAGCTCAACTACTACAACTTCTATAATACAGCTCAACTACTACAGCCTCTATAATACAGTTCAACTACTACAACCTCTATAATACAGCTCAACTACTACAACCTCTATAATACAGCTCAACTACTAAAACTTCTATAATACAGCTCAACTACTACAACCTCTATAATACAGCTCAACTACTACAACCTCTATAATACAGCTCAACTACTACAACTTCTATAATACAGCTCAACTACTACAACCTCTATAATACAGTTCAACTACTCCAACCTCTATAATACAGTTCAACTACTACAGCCTCTATAATACAGTTCAACTACTCCAACCTCTATAATACAGCTCAACTACTACAACTTCTATAATACAGCTCAACTACTCCAACCTCTATAATACAGCTCAACTACTACAACTTCTATAATACAGCTCAACTACTCCAACCTCTATAATACAGTTCAACTACTACAACCTCTATAATACAGCTCAACTACTCCAACCTCTATAATACAGTTCAACTACTACAGCCTCTATAATACAGCTCAACTACTCCAACCTCTATAATACAGTTCAACTACTACAACCTCTATAATACAGTTCAACTACTACAACCTCTATAATAAAGTTCAACTACTACAACCTCTATAATACAGCTCAACTACTCCAAACTCTATAATACAGTTCAACTACTACAACCTCTATAATACAGTTCAACTACTACAACCTCTATAATACAGTTCAACTACTACAACCTCTATAATACAGCTCAACTACTCCAACCTCTATAATACAGCTCAACTACTCCAACCTCTATAATACAGTTCAACTACTCCAACCTCTATAATCCAGCTCAACTACTCCAACCTCTATAATACAGCTCAACTACTACAACCTCTATAATACAGCTCAACTACTACAACCTCTATAATACAGCTCAACTACTCCAACCTCTATAATACAGCTCAACTACTACAACCTCTATAATACAGCTCAACTACTACAACCTCTATAATACAGCTCAACTACTACAAGCTCTATAATACAGCTCAACTACTACAACCTCTATAATACAGTTCAACTACTACAACCTCTATAATACAGTTCAACTACTACAACCTCTATAATACAGTTCAACTACTACAACCTCTATAATACAGTTCAACTACTACAACCTCTATAATACAATTCAACTACTCCAACCTCTATAATACAGCTCAACTACTACAACCTCTATAATACAGTTCAACTACTACAACCTCTATAATACAGCACAACTACTCCAACCTCTATAATACAGCTCAACTACTCCAACCTCTATAATACAGTTCAACTACTCCAACCTCTATAATCCAGCTCAACTACTCCAACCTCTATAATCCAGCTCAACTACTACAACCTCTATAATACAGCTCAACTACTACAACCTCTATCATACAGCTCAACTACTACAACCTCTATAATACAGTTCAACTACTCCAACCTCTATAATACAGCTCAACTACTACAACCTCTATAATACAGCTCAACTACTACAACCTCTATAATACAGTTCAACTACTCCAACCTCTATAATACAGCTCAACTACTACAACCTCTATAATACAGCTCAACTACTATAACCTCTATCATACAGCTCAACTACTAAAACCTCTATAATACAGTTCAACTACTCCAACCTCGATAATACAGCTCAACTACTACAACCTCTATAATACAGCTCAACTACTACAACCTCTATAATACAGCTCAACTACTCCAACCTCTATAATACAGCTCAACTACTACAACCTCTATAATACAGCTCAACTACTACAACCTCTATAATACAGCTCAACTACTCCAACCTCTATAATACAGCTCAACTACTCCAACCTCTATAATACAGCTCAACTACTACAACCTCTATAATACAGCTCAACTGCTCCAACCTCTATAATACAGCTCAACTACTACAACATCTATAATACAGCTCAACTACTACAACCTATATCATACAGCTCAACTACTACAACCTCTATAATACAGCTCAACTACTACAACCTCTATAATACAGCTCAACTACTCCACTCTATAATACAGCTCAACTACTCCAACCTCTATAATACAGCTCAACTACTCCAACCTCTATAATACAGCTCAACTACTCCAACCTCTATAATACAGCTCAACTACTACAACCTCTATAATACAGCTCAACTACTCCAACCTCTATAATACAGCTCAACTACTACAACCTCTATAATACAGCTCAACTACTACAACCTCTATCATACAGTTCAACTACTACAACCTCTATCATACAGTTCAACTACTTCAACCTCTATAATACAGTTCAACTACTAAAACCTCTACAATACAGTTCAACTACTACAACCTCTATGATACAGTTAATCTACTACAACCTCTATAATACAGCTCAACTACTACAACCTCTATCATACAGTTCAACTACTACAACCTCTATAATACAGTTCAACTACTACAACCTCTATAATACAGCTCAACTACTCCAACCCCTATAATACAGCTCAACTACTACAACCTCTATAATACAGCTCAACTACTACAACCTCTATAATACAGCTCAACTACTACAACCTCTATAATACAGCTCAACTACTCCAACCTCTATAATACAGCTCAACTACTACAACCTCTATAATACAGCTCAACTACTACAACCTCTATAATACATCTCAACTACTACAACCTCTATAATACAGCTCAACTACTAAAACCTCTACAATACAGTTCAACTACTACAACCTCTATAATACAGTTCAACGACTACAACCTCTATAATACAGCTCAACTACTACAACCTCTATAATACAGTTCAACTACTCCAACCTCTATAATACAGTTCAACTACTCCAACCTCTATAATACAGCTCAACTACTACAACCTCTATAATCCAGCTCAACTACTCCAACCTCTATGATACAGCTCAACTACTACAACCTCTATAATACAGCTCAACTACTACAACCTCTATAATACATCTCAACTACTACAACCTCTATAATCCAGCTCAACTACTACAACCTCTATAATACAGCTCAACTACTCCAACCTCTATAATACAGCTCAACTACTCCAACCTCTATAATACAGCTCAACTACTACAACCTCTATAATACAGCTCAACTACTACACTTCTGAACGGAAAACCATCAGCTATCATTAAATTATACAAAGAGTCACAGTGATTCAGTTGTCAAATGATTTAAAGTCGTTTTGTCTAAATCTGAGTGAATCGCTTCTCAAACAAGAACAGATGTAGAGAGGGCGGGGCTTGATTGTGTCTGAGGGGAATTGATTGGATGGCTGTGGTTTGCTATTGGTGGATCTCATGTGAGTGACAGGTGGCCCCGCCCTCCCCTAGTCACTCAACTCAAACCTCAATACTTGCAATTCTTCTGTTTTTCTGGTTAATTAGCCAAAATAATCGTCTTACTTTTCTGATGTGACTCACTGTCAGAAATCTTCCTCATATTTCACTGTCTTTGTCCACCACTATCCATAAGTCTGAGGTATTTAACACACTATTACTGAGCACAATGGTAAACTTTTTTAGATTAATCACTAAACTTAAAGGCACAGTTCACCCAAAAATGACAATGACCCCATGATTTACTGACCCTCAAGTCATCCTCTGTGTGTGACATTCTTCTGTCAGACGAACACAATCAGAGTTATGTTAATAAATATCGCTCTTCCCAGCTTTATAATGGCAGTGAATGGTCGTTTCTGTTTTGAAGTCCATAAAAGTGCATCTATCCATCATAAAAGTGCATCTATCCATCAAAAAAGTAAATCTATCCATCATAAAAGTGCATCTATCCATCAGAAAAGTGCATCTATCCATCAAATAAGTGCATCTATCCATCAGAAAAGTGCATCTATCCATCAAATAAGTGCATCTATCCATCATAAAAGTGCATCTATCCATCATAAAAGAGCATCTATCCATCATAAAAGTCAATTTGTCCATCATAAAAGTGCATCCATCCATCATAAAAGTGCATCCATCCATCATAATAGTGCATCTATCATCATAATAGTGTATCTATCCATCATAATAGTGCATCTATCCATCATAAAAGTGCATCTATCATCATAAAAGTGCATCTATCCATCATAATAGTGCATCTATCATCATAAAAGTGCATCCATCCATCATAATAGTGCATCCATCCATCATAAAAGTGCATCCATCCATCATAATAGTGCATCTATCCATCATAATAGTGCATCTATCCATCATAAAAGTGCATCTATCATCATAAAAGTGCATCTATCCATCATAATAGTGCATCTATCATCATAAAAGTGCATCCATCCATCATAATAGTGCATCTATCCATCATAAAAGTGCATCTATCCATCATAAAAGTGCATCTATCCATCATACATATTTATATATATTCAGTACATATCCATGTCCTGCACTTACGCATCCATTGTATGTCCTGCACTTGCTGCTATTGCACTTCTGGTTAGACCTAAACTGCATTTCGTTGCCTTGTACTTGTACTTGTGTAATGACAATAAAGTTGAATCTAATCTAATCTAATCTATAATAGTGTATCTATCCATAATAAAAGTGCATCTATCCATCATAAAAGTGCATCTATCCATCATAAAAGTGCATCCATCCATCATAAAAGTGCATCTATCCATCATAAAAGTGCATCTATCCATCATAAAAGTGCATCTATCCATCATAATAGTGCATCTATCCATCATAAAAGTGCATCCATCCATCATAAAAGTGCATCCATCCATCATAAAAGTGCATCTATCATCATAAAAGTGCATCCATCCATCATAATAGTGCATCTATCATCATAAAAGTGCATCCATCCATCATAAAAGTGCATCAATCCATCATAATAGTGCATCTATCATCATAAAAGTGCATCTATCCATCATAATAGTGCATCTATCATCATAAAAGTGCATCCATCCATCATAAAAGTGCATCCATCCATCATAATAGTGCATCTATCATCATAAAAGTGCATCTATCCATCATAATAGTGCATCTATCATCATAAAAGTGCATCCATCCATCATAATAGTGCATCTATCCATCATAAAAGTGCATCCATCCATCATAAAAGTGCATCCATCCATCATAATAGTGCATCTATCATCATAAAAGTGCATCCATCCATCATAATAGTGCATCCATCCATCATAAAAGTGCATCCATCCATCATAAAAGTGCATCCATCCATCATAATAGTGCATCTATCATCATAAAAGTGCATCCATCCATCATAATAGTGCATCCATCCATCCATCATAAAAGTGCATCTATCATCATAAAAGTGCATCCATCCATCATAATAGTGCATCTATCCATCATAATAGTGCATCCATCCATCATAATAGTGCATCCATCCATCATAATAGTGCATCTATCATCATAAAAGTGCATCTATCCATCATAAAAGTGCATCCATCCATCATAAAAGTGCATCTATCATCATAAAAGTGCATCCATCCATCATAATAGTGCATCCATCCATCATAATAGTGCATCCATCCATCATAATAGTGCATCCATCCATCATAATAGTGCATCCATCCATCATAATAGTGCATCTATCCATCATAATAGTGCATCCATCCATCATAATAGTGCATCTATCATCATAAAAGTGCATCCATCCATCATAATAGTGCATCCATCCATCCATCATAAAAGTGCATCTATCATCATAAAAGTGCATCCATCCATCATAATAGTGCATCTATCCATCATAATAGTGCATCCATCCATCATAATAGTGCATCCATCCATCATAATAGTGCATCTATCATCATAAAAGTGCATCTATCCATCATAAAAGTGCATCCAT
This sequence comes from Gobio occitaniae, assembly GCA_033150135.1. Taxonomy (NCBI): domain Eukaryota; kingdom Metazoa; phylum Chordata; class Actinopteri; order Cypriniformes; family Gobionidae; genus Gobio; species Gobio occitaniae. The sequence continues at coordinate 33,812 of JARQWZ010003403.1, read as the reverse complement.
CCATCATAAAAGTGCATCTATCATCATAAAAGTGCATCCATCCATCATAATAGTGCATCCATCCATCATAATAGTGCATCAATCCATCATAATAGTGCATCCATCCATCATAAAAGTGCATCCATCCATCATAATAGTGCATCTATCCATCATAATAGTGCATCCATCCATCATAATAGTGCATCCATCCATCATAATAGTGCATCTATCATCATAAAAGTGCATCTATCCATCATAAAAGTGCATCCATCCATCATAAAAGTGCATCTATCATCATAAAAGTGCATCCATCCATCATAATAGTGCATCCATCCATCATAAAAGTGCATCTATCATCATAAAAGTGCATCCATCCATCATAATAGTGCATCCATCCATCATAATAGTGCATCCATCCATCATAATAGTGCATCCATCCATCATAATAGTGCATCCATCCATCATAATAGTTTATCCATCCATCATAATAGTGCATCCATCCATCATAAAAGTGCATCTATCATCATAAAAGTGCATCCATCCATCATAAAAGTGCATCCATCCATCATAATAGTGCATCTATCATCATAAAAGTGCATCCATCCATCATAATAGTGCATCCATCCATCATAAAAGTGCATCCATCCATCATAAAAGTGCATCCATCCATCATAATAGTGCATCTATCATCATAATAGTGTATCTATCCATCATAATAGTGCATCTATCCATCATAAAAGTGCATCTATCATCATAAAAGTGCATCTATCCATCATAATAGTGCATCTATCATCATAAAAGTGCATCCATCCATCATAATAGTGCATCCATCCATCATAAAAGTGCATCCATCCATCATAAAAGTGCATCCATCCATCATAATAGTGCATCTATCATCATAAAAGTGCATCTATCCATCATAATAGTGCATCTATCATCATAAAAGTGCATCCATCCATCATAATAGTGCATCTATCCATCATAAAAGTGCATCTATCCATCATAATAGTGCATCTATCATCATAAAAGTGCATCCATCCATCATAAAAGTGCATCCATCCATCATAATAGTGCATCTATCATCATAAAAGTGCATCCATCCATCATAATAGTGCATCTATCATCATAAAAGTCATCCATCCATCATAATAGTGCATCTATCCATCATAAAAGTGCATCTATCATCATAAAAGTGCATCTATCCATCATAAAAGTGCATCCATCCATCATAAAAGTGCATCTATCCATCATAAAAGTGCATCTATCCATCATAATAGTGCATCTATCCATCATAATAGTGCATCTATCCATCATAATAGTGCATCTATCCATCATAATAGTGCATCTATCAATCATAATAGTGCATCTATCCATCATAAAAGTGCATCCATCCATCATAAAAGTGCATCTATCCTTCATAATAATGCATCTATCCATCATAAAAGTGCATCCATCCATCATAAAAGTGCATCTATCCATCATAAAAGTGCATCTATCCATCATAATAGTGCATCTATCCATCATAATAGTGTATCTATCCATCATAAAAGTGCATCTATCCATCATAATAGTGCATCTATCCATCATAAAAGTGCATCCATCCATCATAATAGTGTATCTATCCATAATAAAAGTGCATCTATCCATCATAAAAGTGCATCTATTCATCATAAAAGTGCATCTATCCATCATAATATTGCATCTATCATCATAAAAGTGCATCCATCCATCATAAAAGTGCATCTGTCCATCATAAAAGTGCATCCATCCATCATAAAAGTGCATCTGTCCATCATAAAAGTGCATCCATCCATCATAAAAGTGCATCTATCCATCATAATAATGCATCTATCCATCATAAAAGTGCATCCATCCATCATAAAAGTGCATCTATCATCATAAAAGTGCATCTATCCATCATAATAGTGCATCTATCCATCATAATAGTGCATCTATCCATTATAAAAGTGCATCTATCCATCATAATAGTGCATCTATCCATCATAAAAGTGCATCTATCCATCATAATAGTGCATCTATCATCATAAAAGTGCATCTATCCATCATTATAGTCCATCTATCAATCATAATAGTGCATCTATCCATCATAATAGTGCATCTATCAATCATAATAGTGCATCTATCCATCATAAAAGTGCATCTATCCATCATAATAATGCATCTATCCATCATAAAAGTGTATCCATCCATCATAAAAGTGCATCTATCAATCATAAAAGTGCATCTATCCATCATAATAGTGCATCTATCCATCATAAAAGTGCATCTATCAATCATAAAAGTGCATCTATCCATCATAATAGTGCATCTATCCATCATAAAAGTGCATCTATCCATCATAATAGTGCATCTATCAATCATAAAAGTGCATCTATCAATCATAATAGTGCATCTATCCATCATAAAAGTGCATCTATCCATCATAATAATGCATCTATCCATCATAAAAGTGTATCCATCCATCATAAAAGTGCATCTATCAATCATAAAAGTGCATCTATCCATCATAATAGTGCATCTATCCATCATAAAAGTGCATCTATCCATCATAATAGTGCATCTATCCATCATAATAGTGCATCTATCGTGCATCTATCCATCATAATAGTGCATCTATCCATCATAATAGTGCATCTATCCATCATAAAAGTGCATCTATCCATCATAAAAGTGCATCTATCCATCATAATAGTGCATCTATCCATCATAAAAGTGCATCCATCCATCATAAAAGTGCATCTATCCATCATAATAGTGCATCTATCCATCATAATAGTGCATCTATCATCATAAAAGTGCATCCATCCATCATAATAGTGCATCTATCCATCATAATAGTGCATCTATCATCATAAAAGTGCATCCATCCATCATAATAGTGCATCTATCCATCATAATAGTGCATCTATCATCATAAAAGTGTATCCATCCATCATAATAGTGCATCTATCCATCATAATAGTGCATCTATCATCATAAAAGTGCATCTATCCATCATAATAGTGCATCTATCCATCATAATAGTGCATCTATCATCATAAAAGTGCATCCATCCATCATAATAGTGCATCTATCCATCATAATAGTGCATCTATCATCATAAAAGTGTATCCATCCATCATAAAAGTGCATCTATCAATCATAAAAGTGCATCTATCAATCATAAAAGTGCATCTATCCATCATAAAAGTGCATCTATCCATCATAATAGTGCATCTATCCATCATAAAAGTGCATCCATCCATCATAAAAGTGCATCTATCCATCATAAAAGTGCATCTATCCATCATAAAAGTGCATCTATCCATCATAATAGTGCATCTATCCATCATAAAAGTGCATCTATCCATCATAATAGTGCATCTATCCATCATAAAAGTGCATCTATCCATCATAATAGTGCATCTATCCATCATAAAAGTGCATCTATCCATCATAAAAGTGCATCTATCCATCATAATAGTGCATCTATCCATCATAAAAGTGTATCCATCCATCATAAAAGTGCATCTATCCATCATAAAAGTGCATCTATCCATCACAATAGTGCATCCATCCATCATAAAAGTGCATCTATCAATCATAATAGTGCATCTATCCATCATAATAGTGCATCTATCATCATAAAAGTGCATCTATCCATCATAATAGTGCATCTATCCATCATAATAGTGCATCTATCGTGCATCTATCCATCATAATAGTGCATCTATCCATCATAATAGTGCATCTATCCATCATAAAAGTGCATCTATCCATCATAATAGTGCATCTATCCATCATAAAAGTGCATCCATCCATCATAATAGTGCATCTATCATCATAAAAGTGCATCCATCCATCATAATAGTGCATCTATCCATCATAAAAGTGCATCTATCCATCATAAAAGTGCATCTATTCATCATAAAAGTTCATCTATCCATCATAATAGTGCATCTATCCATCATAAAAGTGCATCTATCCATCATAATAGTGCATCTATCCATCATAAAAGTGCATCCATCCATCATAATAGTGCATCTATCATCATAAAAGTGCATCCATCCATCATAATAGTGCATCTATCCATCATAAAAGTGCATCTATCCATCATAAAAGTGCATCTATTCATCATAAAAGTTCATCTATCCATCATAATAGTGCATCTATCCATCATAAAAGTGCATCTATCCATCATAATAGTGCATCTATCCATCATAAAAGTGCATCTATTCATCATAAAAGTGCATCTATTCATCATAATAGTGCATCTATCCATCATAAAAGTGCATCTATCCATCATAATAGTGCATCTATTCATCATAAAAGTGCATCTATCAATCATAAAAGTGCATCTATCAATCATTCGTCTGAAAGAAGAAAAATCATACACACCTAGGATGACTTGAGGGTCAGTAAATCAAGGGCTAATTTTCATTTTGGGGTGAACTGTCCCTTTAATGCTTTGGAAAACATTTCACGTACGCGCTCAGGGAGAATCTCGCTCCTTCTGTTTCCAAGGCGATGCGCTTGACAACAGCGCCACCTTGAGGAATATCGCGAGAACTGTCACTTCTGTAGTGCCTCGTTCGTGCAGCAGGTGTCGCTGTGAGAAAACCAGGAAATGCCTCATCTCTGGCAGCATCTTTAGTTTACAGATGAGGAAAAGAGTGGCTACTTTAAAAAAACCCGACCCAAATCAGATCATAATGCCATCAGCCCAGCCAACACATGTCCTAAAGACACACACAGTGATTACAAATGTGAGATCGAACAATAGTTGTGGCCTTTTACGCAAAGTAGGTGTGCGCGCGCGCTCGCTCGCGGCGGGTCTCGCGCTCAGCATCCCGTAATGGCGGCGGATCCGGTTACAGCTCCGATCAGCTGGACTGATACAGTGTGTCCGATCATCGTCTGAGCAGATCGAGTCCACGGGCACGGGGATTAAAGCGCGTGCACGAGGCGGGTCTGAAGCGGCAGGATCATGGACGTGTTCGCGTTTCTCAATCTAAACGAACTCGCGCTCGGGCTGTCAAATCTGCCCATGTTCCCATACTTTGACATGGCGCATTATATCATATCAGTGATGAGTCTGAGAGAGAAGCCAGGTAAGACAAATCAGAGCAGATCACCTTTAATGCATCAGAGCCAGAGGTGTTGCATTTCTGAGCAAGTTTTCGCTTTTTAAAACTTATATTCCTGACCTGCATTGTGTTATTTCTTCTGCTGTTAACGCCATCATTAAACATATTGCATCTCAAACACATGCCTTTTCTCTTTTCATGCAATCAATACAGTTGTGATAGTATTCCAGTATCAGATATTTCTTGTGTTTTATGAACGTTTGACGTGCATTTGGTCCTGCAGGTGAAGCAAACGCGCACGCGCACACGTGTACGGCGCGTGCACGGCACTGTTTATCCCAGGATAGTCCCGATCATACAGAATGAAAATTATGTTCTTAATAGGACACATGCATGTTTATGATTTGATGACTTTGTGCATTTAGAGCAGGTTAGTGTGTGTAAAAGCAGAAGTTCAAAAAGGAGGAGACATGCCTTTAATCATTAACTCAATATCTGTGTGTGTTTATCCTCATTGCATTGGAAGATTGCGGTAGGAATATGAATATTAAACATGAGGGCAGGGCGGAGGCACAGAACCAGTGTGGCGGGTCGCTTTGCATTAACCAAACCAGCGCTGGGACACAAACATGCCCTTTGCTCTTCTGTACTGTGACCCGTCAGAGCTCGTGTTCACATCCCAGATAATACAAACACGCTTGGCTAAGCTTCCCATCGCAGGTCTTTAAAAGGTCTTAATCGCTTTTATGCAAATTAAAGGGGTCATCAACTTTCCCTTGAGCTGTTGATATATATATATATTAGGGCTGTCAAAAGATTAATCGCGATTAATCGCATCCAAAATAAAAGTTTATTTACATAATATATGTGTGTTTACTCTGTTAATTATTATTTATATATAAATACACACACATTCATGTATATATTTAAGAAATATTTGTATGTATATACTGTATATACATTTATATAATCTATAATTTAAATAAATATAAATGTTTTACATATAAAAATTATATTTTTTTCTTAAATATATACATGAATGTGTGTCCCTAACTTTACCCTTAAACCTACTCATACCACCACACCTGTCCCTAACTTTACCCTTAAACTTACCCACACCACCACACCTGTCCCTAACTTTACCCTTAAACTTACCCACACCACCACACCTGTCCCTAACTTTACCCTTAAACTTACCCACACCACCACACCTGTCCCTAACTTTACCCTTACACTTACCCACACCACCACACCTGTCCCTAACTTTACCCTTACACTTACCCACACCACCACACCTGTCCCTAACTTTACCCTTACACTTACCCATTCCACCACACCTGTCCCTAACCCTACCCTTACACTTACCCACACCACCACACCTGTCCCTAACCCTACCCTTAAACTTACCCACACCACCTCACCTGTCCCTAACTTTACCCTTAAACTTACCCACACCACCACACCTGTCCCTAACTTTACCCTTACACTTACCCACACCACCACACCTGTCCCTAACCCTACCCTTAAACTTACCCACACCACCACACCTGTCCCTAACTTTACCCTTACACTTACCCACACCACCACACCTGTCCCTAACTTTACCCTTAAACTTACCCACACCACCACACCTGTCCCTAACTTTACCCTTAAACTTACCCACACCACCACACCTGTCCCTAACTTTACCCTTAAACTTACCCACACCACCACACCTGTCCCTAACTTTACCCTTACACTTACCCACACCACCACACCTGTCCCTAACTTTACCCTTACACTTACCCACACCACCACACCTGTCCCTAACTTTACCCTTACACTTACCCATTCCACCACACCTGTCCCTAACCCTACCCTTACACTTACCCACACCACCACACCTGTCCCTAACCCTACCCTTAAACTTACCCACACCACCACACCTGTCCCTAACTTTACCCTTACACTTACCCACACCACCACACCTGTCCCTAACTTTACCCTTACACTTACCCACACCACCACACCTGTCCCTAACCCTACCCTTAAACTTACCCACACCACCACACCTGTCCCTAACTTTACCCTTACACTTACCCACACCACCACACCTGTCCCTAACTTTACCCTTACACTTACCCACACCACCACACCTGTCCCTAACCCTACCCTTAAACTTTCTCACACCACCACACCTGTCCCTAACTTTACCCTTAAACTTACCCACACCACCACACCTGTCCCTAACTTTACCCTTAAACTTACTCACACCACCACACCTGTCCCTAACTTTACCCTTAAACTTACCCACACCACCACACCTGTCCCTAACTTTACCCTTAAACTTACCCACACCACCACACCTGTCCCTAACTTTACCCTTACACTTACCCACACCACCACACCTGTCCCTAACCCTACCCTTAAACTTACCCACACCACCACACCTGTCCCTAACTTTACCCTTACACTTACCCACACCACCACACCTGTCCCTAACTTTACCCTTACACTTACCCACACCACCACACCTGTCCCTAACTTTACCCTTAAACTTACCCACACCACCACACCTGTCCCTAACTTTACCCTTACACTTACCCACACCACCACACCTGTCCCTAACCCTACCCTTAAACTTACCCACACCACCACACCTGTCCCTAACTTTACCCTTACACTTACCCACACCACCACACCTGTCCCTAACTTTACCCTTACACTTACCCACACCACCACACCTGTCCCTAACCCTACCCTTAAACTTTCTCACACCACCACACCTGTCCCTAACTTTACCCTTAAACTTACCCACACCACCACACCTGTCCCTAACTTTACCCTTAAACTTACTCACACCACCACACCTGTCCCTAACTTTACCCTTAAACTTACCCACACCACCACACCTGTCCCTAACTTTACCCTTAAACTTACCCACACCACCACACCTGTCCCTAACTTTACCCTTACACTTACCCACACCACCACACCTGTCCCTAACCCTACCCTTAAACTTTCTCACACCACCACACCTGTCCCTAACTTTACCCTTAAACTTACCCACACCACCACACCTGTCCCTAACTTTACCCTTAAACTTACTCACACCACCACACCTGTCCCTAACTTTACCCTTAAACTTACCCACACCACCACACCTGTCCCTAACTTTACCCTTAAACTTACCCACACCACCACACCTGTCCCTAACTTTACCCTTACACTTACCCATAACACCACACCTGTCCCTAACCCTACCCTTACACTTATCCACACCACCACACCTGTCCCTAACTTTACCCTTAAACTTACCCACACCACCACACCTGTCCCTAACCCTACCCTTACACTTATCCACACCACCACACCTGTCCCTAACCCTACCCTTACACTTACCCACACCACCACACCTGTCCCTAACTTTACCCTTACACTTACCCATACACCTCACCTGTCCCTAACTTTACCCATAAACTTACTCATACACTACCCCTGTCCCTAACTTTACCCTTAAACTTACTCATACACAACACCTGTCCCTAACTTTACCCTTAAACTTACTCATACACCTCACCTGTCCCTAACTTTACCCTTAAACTTACTCATACACTACCCCTGTCCCTAACTTTACCCTTAAACTTACTCATACACAACACCTGTCCCTAACTTTACCCTTAAACTTACTCATACACCTCACCTGTCCCTAACTTTACCCTTAAACTTACTCATACACTACCCCTGTCCCTAACTTTACCCTTACACTTATACACTTACCCATCCCACCACACTTGTCCCTAACTTTACCCTTAAACTTACTCATACACCTCACCTGTGCCTAACTTTACCCTTAAACTTACTCACACCACCACACCTGTCCCTAACTTTACCCTTACACTTACCCACACCACCACACCTGTCCCTAACTTTACCCTTACACTTACCCATACACCTCACCTGTCCCTAACTTTACCCATAAACTTACTCATACACTACCCCTGTCCCTAACTTTACCCTTAAACTTACTCATACACAACACCTGTCCCTAACTTTACCCTTAAACTTACTCATACACCTCACCTGTCCCTAACTTTACCCTTAAACTTACCCACACCACCACACCTGTCCCTAACTTTACCCTTAAACCTACTCATACCACCACACCTGTCCCTAACTTTACCCTTAAACTTACCCACACCACCACACCTGTCCCTAACTTTACCCTTAAACTTACCCACACCACCACACCTGTCCCTAACTTTACCCTTAAACTTACCCACACCACCACACCTGTCCCTAACTTTACCCTTACACTTACCCACACCACCACACCTGTCCCTAACTTTACCCTTACACTTACCCACACCACCACACCTGTCCCTAACTTTACCCTTACACTTACCCATTCCACCACACCTGTCCCTAACCCTACCCTTACACTTACCCACACCACCACACCTGTCCCTAACTTTACCCTTACACTTACCCACACCACCACACCTGTCCCTAACCCTACCCTTAAACTTACCCACACCACCACACCTGTCCCTAACTTTACCCTTACACTTACCCACACCACCACACCTGTCCCTAACTTTACCCTTACACTTACCCACACCACCACACCTGTCCCTAACCCTACCCTTAAACTTTCTCACACCACCACACCTGTCCCTAACTTTACCCTTAAACTTACCCACACCACCACACCTGTCCCTAACTTTACCCTTAAACTTACTCACACCACCACACCTGTCCCTAACTTTACCCTTAAACTTACCCACACCACCACACCTGTCCCTAACTTTACCCTTAAACTTACCCACACCACCACACCTGTCCCTAACTTTACCCTTACACTTACCCACACCACCACACCTGTCCCTAACCCTACCCTTAAACTTACCCACACCACCACACCTGTCCCTAACTTTACCCTTACACTTACCCACACCACCACACCTGTCCCTAACTTTACCCTTACACTTACCCACACCACCACACCTGTCCCTAACCCTACCCTTAAACTTTCTCACACCACCACACCTGTCCCTAACTTTACCCTTAAACTTACCCACACCACCACACCTGTCCCTAACTTTACCCTTAAACTTACTCACACCACCACACCTGTCCCTAACTTTACCCTTAAACTTACCCACACCACCACACCTGTCCCTAACTTTACCCTTAAACTTACCCACACCACCACACCTGTCCCTAACTTTACCCTTACACTTACCCACACCACCACACCTGTCCCTAACCCTACCCTTAAACTTTCTCACACCACCACACCTGTCCCTAACTTTACCCTTAAACTTACCCACACCACCACACCTGTCCCTAACTTTACCCTTAAACTTACTCACACCACCACACCTGTCCCTAACTTTACCCTTAAACTTACCCACACCACCACACCTGTCCCTAACTTTACCCTTAAACTTACCCACACCACCACACCTGTCCCTAACTTTACCCTTACACTTACCCATAACACCACACCTGTCCCTAACCCTACCCTTACACTTATCCACACCACCACACCTGTCCCTAACTTTACCCTTAAACTTACCCACACCACCACACCTGTCCCTAACCCTACCCTTACACTTATCCACACCACCACACCTGTCCCTAACCCTACCCTTACACTTACCCACACCACCACACCTGTCCCTAACTTTACCCTTACACTTACCCATACACCTCACCTGTCCCTAACTTTACCCATAAACTTACTCATACACTACCCCTGTCCCTAACTTTACCCTTAAACTTACTCATACACAACACCTGTCCCTAACTTTACCCTTAAACTTACTCATACACCTCACCTGTCCCTAACTTTACCCTTAAACTTACTCATACACTACCCCTGTCCCTAACTTTACCCTTAAACTTACTCATACACAACACCTGTCCCTAACTTTACCCTTAAACTTACTCATACACCTCACCTGTCCCTAACTTTACCCTTAAACTTACTCATACACTACCCCTGTCCCTAACTTTACCCTTAAACTTACCCACATCACCACACCTGTCCCTAACCCTACCCTTACACTTACCCATCCCACCACACTTGTCCCTAACTTTACCCTTAAACTTACTCATACACTACCCCTGTCCCTAACTTTACCCTTAAACTTACTCATACACCACACCTGTCCCTAACTTTACCCTTAAACTTACTCATACACCTCACCTGTGCCTAACTTTACCCTTAAACTTACTCACACCACCACACCTGTCCCTAACTTTACCCTTACACTTACCCACACCACCACACCTGTCCCTAACTTTACCCTTACACTTACCCATACACCTCACCTGTCCCTAACTTTACCCATAAACTTACTCATACACTACCCCTGTCCCTAACTTTACCCTTAAACTTACTCATACACAACACCTGTCCCTAACTTTACCCTTAAACTTACTCATACACCTCACCTGTCCCTAACTTTACCCTTAAACTTACTCATACACTACCCCTGTCCCTAACTTTACCCTTAAACTTACTCATACACAACACCTGTCCCTAACTTTACCCTTAAACTTACTCATACACCTCACCTGTCCCTAACTTTACCCTTAAACTTACTCATACACTACCCCTGTCCCTAACTTTACCCTTAAACTTACCCACATCACCACACCTGTCCCTAACCCTACCCTTACACTTACCCATCCCACCACACTTGTCCCTAACTTTACCCTTAAACTTACTCATACACTACCCCTGTCCCTAACTTTACCCTTAAACTTACTCATACACCACACCTGTCCCTAACTTTACCCTTAAACTTACTCATACACCTCACCTGTGCCTAACTTTACCCTTAAACTTACTCATACACCTCACCTGTCCCTAACTTTACCCTTAAACTTACTCATACACCTCACCTGTCCCTAATTTTACCCTTAAACTTACTCATACACAGAACCTGTCCCTAACTTTACCCTTACACTTACCCACACCACCACACCTGTCCCTAACTTTACCCTTAAACTTACTCATACACAACACCTGTCCCTAACTTTACCCTTAAACTTACTCATACACCTCACCTGTCCCTAACTTTACCCTTAAACTTACTCATACACTACCCCTGTCCCTAACTTTACCCTTAAACTTACCCACATCACCACACCTGTCCCTAACCCTACCCTTACACTTACCCATCCCACCACACCTGTCCCTAACTTTACCCTTAAACTTACTCATACACTACCCCTGTCCCTAACTTTACCCTTAAACTTACTCATACACCACACCTGTCCCTAACTTTACCCTTAAACTTACTCACACCACCACACCTGTCCCTAACCCTACCCTTACACTTACCCACACCACCACACCTGTCCCTAACTTTACCCTTAAACTTACCCACACCACCACACCTGTCCCTAACTTTACCCTTAAACTTACCCACACCACCACACCTGTCCCTAACCCTACCCTTACACTTACCCACACCACCACACCTGTCCTTAACTTTACCCTTAAACTTACTCATACACCACACCTGTCCCTAACTTTACCCTTAAACTTACTCACACCACCACACCTGTCCCTAACCCTACCCTTACACTTACCCACACCACCACACCTGTCCCTAACTTTACCCTTAAACTTACCCACACCACCACACCTGTCCCTAACCCTACCCTTAACTTACCCACACCACCACACCTGTCCCTAACTTTACCCTTAAACTTACTCATACACCTCACCTGTCCCTAACTTTACCCTTAAACTTACTCATACACAGAACCTGTCCCTAACTTTACCCATATCCACCTCAATATCAGCAAAAGTGTTTTGCAATACGATATGAACACGATATGTAAATTGTACTCATTTTTTGATGTAAGTGTATAGTAGTTAAGGCCATCTAATAGTAAGTGGGACCCTTGGTTCATAAACCCTGCGGAAACCTTTTATTTCTGAATGTCGCCCGAGACGTCCGGTAGGATTAAAAACATTTTGCTTTTCGTTCCATTGGATCATTCTTCAAACACTATGGGAATGTTATTTGTGAATGTTTTCACAATAAAAAGATGACAGAGGAACGTCCAACTACACGTTTCAGTATCAGTGTTGCTGAAGAGCGTTTGCTCAGATCGGCCGGCTCTATTGTATTGGCCACAGCAGCTGCTCTGGATCACAGGCTATTTTAGAGGCTCGGCGTCTCGTTTCACCTGACCTGCTCTCTATTGTCCCCGAAATATCTGGAGGGGGAATGAGACGCCACACGTCCTCATGTTCACCTCCAGCAATCTTTCAGGTTGAAACACACTGACTCCGACTTGATCCAGAGTGGCATCCAGTGACCTCAAATAGTCTGTTTTCCCAGAAGAAAGAGTGCATATCTGCTAAAATTGTATTTAGAAGTCAAAACATTTAAAAGTTGCAAAGCTCCAGATGTCATTGGTGTAACCCTGCATGAGTAGCTCAATGTTTTCATTGCGTTTGTGAAAGGATCCATGAATCCTCGTTCGCCGGCTCAGCTCATTGTGCTGCGGTTTCCTAAGCAACTTTTATTCTGTGAAGAATGTGTTTAGCTGGCAGTTCAGCTTCTTTCTGCCTGATAAAGACTGAGACTGTTCTGGGAAAAACCCTTTCCTGAGTGCCGCGTGTCACTTCCTCCTCTTTTCAGACTCATGCATGTTTAATGGGAACAGCAGAGACTCTTCTTCTCTCACACAGGAACTGATTCTGTTTGCTTTATACCATCATCTTCTCTGCCAGTGCTATAGAACAGAAACATGTGCTTTGATATATCATAGTTCTGAATGATTACTTTATTTACATACCATGATATTCATGTTGTACTTGATGAATACCATAGGGTCTTTCAGTGTCGAATCAACCAAATTTTGGAAACTTCTCTGGCTCAAATTTTTTTTCTGTAGAAAGACGAACCTAAATATGCCAAAATATTAAATGTCAGATGTATTTTAACCTGAGATCTGGAGCCCAATTACAGGGGTGTAAACATGACTTTAGAAGAAAGGCAGAATTATGATTTTGGTTTTACTCAGAGATTGGTAGATCTATTAGTGAAATCTGTTGACTTTATCAATCTGTGTGTCATTATATGCCAACGGTGAGCGCTCAAACATGGGGAATAAGCACTTCTGGTGTGTCTTTGCCTCAAGTTTGTGTGCCTGTAACTCAAGAAGTATTAAAGAAATCTTAATATCCTTTTAGATTCTGGTTCTTAACAAACGTTTCTTTTGGTATCTTCATTTTAAACGCCCTCGATGGTTCAATCTCAGAGATATTGAGATCTTAATGTGGCTCCGGGAGTAAAATGGTCAATTTCTTTGGTTGAAAACCAAATATGGGTCACTTTACACACAGCTGATATTTTTTTTATTTTAAAGAGGAATATCTGACGAACAAATAATGTTGAAGCTAGACATGTATCTCGTTTTTTTTTGTATCAGCTCAATTGCGTAGAATATCTCTGTCATAAATATTCTTTTTCTAAAGTTGTCATGCCTGTAACTCTAAAAGTATTAAAGATATCTTAATATCCTTCAGAAGCTTTTAAAATGAATAGAATCCTTTCTTCCAAATATCCCTAAAACTCAAATTCAAATATAGATTCTTATAAAAACACTTTTGAGAGCAAGTTGATGTACCTCAACTTGATTTATTCTTCAGACATTCCTCTTTAAATGCAGTATCAGCTGTGTGTAAAGTGACCCACATTTGGTTTAACAATTTGAACATGGCACTGCTTTGAGATCCCCATATCTCTGGGACTGAACTGTATAAGGCCCTGAAAATGAAGATTTTTGAAAGAAAAGTTTGTTAAGAACCAGAATTCAAAAGGACATTGAGATATCTTTAATACTTCTTGAGTTACAGACACGCAAACTTGAGTCAAAGACACAGCAGAAGTGCTTATTCCCCATGTTTGAGCGCTCACCGTTGGCATATAATGAGACACAGATTGATAAAGTCAACAGATTTCACTAATAGATCTACCAATCTCTGAGTAAAACCAAAACGTCTCCGGTTACGTATGTAACCTAGGTTCCCTGAGAACAGGGAACGAGACGCTGCGTCAGCTTGATGCTACGGGGAACGCCTCCAGCGTGACAGGTGTCTGAATCACAATCGAATCACGTCAATCCTATTGACCGGCGACAGCCTATGACATCATCAAAGTGCGACCAGGAAGTATATAAGGGCGCCTTACCAACATGACACCGCCTCTTCGTCTGAAGGGACTGTTCGGCGGGCAGGCCCTGAGGCATGGCAAAGCGACGCAGCGTCTCGTTCCCTGTTCTCAGGGAACCTAGGTTACATACGTAACCGGAGACGTTCCCTTTCGAAAGGGAACTCGCGCTGCGTCAGCTTGACGCTACGGGGAACGAATACCAACGCCGCCATGCCGAGGGGAGTGCATGCCCTCAGGCAGTGACAACTGTCAGGACAAGCAAATTCAAATGAAATGCCCGAACCACTCCCCCTCTGGTCACACAAGGCTGTCAGTGACAGCATTCCCTACGGTCATAGCCCGAGCTATAAGCCTCGTCAGGAACCTTAGTGCGGCTGCACGAGGTCCTATTCAGGCCGCTCAGAGGCCTGGATCCAACCCATTCAAAGGAAGGGGGCTCCTTTAAGGGAATGTGGCTAGGGGGCCCTAGGGCGCCCCAGCCAGCCACTAACGCCGCCAAGGCGGCCTAGCTTGGCGCCTTTTTCAACGGGCACTTCGGCCGGGCCATCCTTGTCTGTTCGAGAACAGAGCCTCTGGATACTCGCCTCCTGAGGAGGCATCCAGTTCAAGGGACTGCAGAATGGCAGTGTCCTCCTCGAGCCGGATCTCAGAGACGGGCATCCTGGAGAGCAGTACTCAGCATAGCGCTTCCGACCCTTGCCAGCGAGGGGAGATAATCTGCTCGATCCCAGGATCTACTGAGTTATTATCAAGTAGAAACACTCAGGAGGCCAGACTGGCCTAAAAGCTGATCTAATTGGGAGGCCACGCGAGGGGCCTACTACCATCTGATCAGGCCCAGGCAGCTTCGGGCTCACAGAAGACCCTCGAAGAGAGGGGAGCTTAAAAAGGGGCTGCCCGGTAGGTAAGCCAGGTTGTAGGCTAAATTCCCTCCCATGGGAACCAAGTAGCAGAAGCGACCTCAGTCGCGCTAGGGTAAGACCATCCTCAGATGCTGCCAAATAAGGGGCAGATACCACCAGCTGTCAGCATATGCCAGTAAACGGTTCTTGAACTGAGAACCCAACCCCTCAGGGAGGCCTAGTGAGGCCTATTACATAATAGCAGCACATGCCAAATGCTCGAGGAACCAACTCGGGAACTCGGCTAAAGGGAGGCCAGATAAGGCCCATCCCCATAATAGCAGTTGAAGCCCACTGTCGATGCAACTGGAAACAGGAGTTCATCCCCTCAGGGAGGCCTGGAGAGGCCCGCTACCTAATAGCAGGCTGTGTTAGCCGCCCGAGCATTCTGACTCGGGATTCTCCTTCAGAGAGGCCCAGTGCGGCCTCTCGCCTGGTAGCGAGCTCACCGGGAGGCAGAGTAAGGCCTACCATCTGCCAGCAGTCCATGTTAGTCCACATGACTGAAGCCTTGGGGTGTGCCATCCGGGGAGGCCCGGCTTGAGGCCTACTCCCCACAGCAAACCTTCAGGGGGGCCTGGTGAGGCCCGCTACCTGGAAACCCCACATGCCTGCCGCCAGAGGCATCCTGGTCCCGGGGCTCACCCCTAGGGACAGTCAGGCAGCCGCACTGACTTATCATGGTCGACTGGCGTCCTCCGCGGAGGCGGCTTCCTGTTGTGGCAGGCACGAGACTGGCTGCTATATCTCCCGGCTGACAGCGGCTCCCCTGCTGGCTGACAGGACAACAAAGAGAAGTTATTAGTTGATAATTCTGCTACTTGAGGCCGACATCGTTGGGGAGTAAACACATAGCAATATCAAAAAGAAGGGGCCGACTTTGCAAAGGCCAACTTTCCGAGGCTGACTACCTATCTAGGTTGCAGCTATTAATCGCTAACCTCCCCAACGTCGGGACTCACTCGCAAGGAGGCCAACTGAGGCCTACCACCTGACCCGGAGTCTACTGCCCAGACTGCCCAAATTGGCTGCTCACAGCCAACTGGTTTCCCCAAGGTCTCAACCTGGGGCTAATCCATCCCAGCGGCCCATTTTTCGGGCCTACTGTATGACAGTTGCAGTCTTACCAGCAGCGCCTACAAGTACTGGAACCTAATTACATTACTCATGACAGGATACTCGGCAAAACAATGCCCAGGACCCCCTAAACGGGGGGAGTACCACGTACGCCACCCGCCCAGTGAAGGACCTCGCTTTTGAAGCGGCCTATCGTTTAAATGCAAGGGCGTCAGCCATGGCAATGCTCTGGCTACAAGGGAGCTCACTACCAAACCAACGAATTTTGCTTCACAAAAGGTAAGAAGTGCTGCTCAACCCGAGCCATGGGTGAGGCAGAATGATACAGAGCTAGGTTAGCGAAATACTCTAATCTACCCTGTTTTAACAGAGGAGTAAAGCCACATGCCAGGTATAATTCCAAAGAACTGGCCCTTTTTTTTTTTTTTTTAAACAACTAGCTCTGGAGGGCAAAGTTGCTTTTTAACAACATATACAACATCTTTACATCAAACAAAAAAAGATGGCCTACCCCTCCAAGCGACCACTGGCTAGGTCGCTATCACATCCTGCACAGCACCATCTGCATTGCTAGTAAAAAACCCCGAACACAGGAAAGGGGGCGGGCCTTGGCCGGACGACTCTACGTAAGAGGCGGCTACATTAGGGAAAAAAAAAATTTTTTTTTTTAAACCCTAGAAGCGTAGGCCAAAATAGATCTATACCTGTTTTGTTTTAATGGGCTCTAGATCTAACTGTCGTTGTAACAGTCTGATCCCCATTCTCTAGCCAGTCTTACACTGAGAGAGGACACAGGCCGCTCTACCCTGAGGCGGCTACCAGTTACAAGCTTAAAGCTGGGAATTCTTACACGCAGCCTTTCTACTTTTGGAGAAAAGCGCTACACACCCGCAGGAATGAGCGGCACTACCAGCGATATTCTCATTTTTTTTTTTTTTTCAGAGATAAAAAATGTAATCAATCAGCGAGCAAAAACCTGCTTCATACACTCTTAAAGCAATTTATAAAGCTGGCTTGTAAAATGCATTCGTTCTGGCCGTCCAAACAGGGGAACTATAGGCAGAAATATCCAACTACTCCAAAGTGATCCCAAAAACCTCAGCAGGGAGCATGGAACAGAAAATATATTGATATTTTCCCCACAGGGGACTTACCCACTCGCCTGCAGCGCGCCATTGATACTCACCCACAATCTTTATTCATAAAGTGTGTTCCTGCTTAGGTGCAACATTACCACCGACCCGCTCGAGGGCGCTCTCACACACCAGGCCTGGCGGGCCGTCAGAGATTGGGGTACTTCCTTTTCCCGCTCATCACGGGCCCACCGCCTGATGTAAGAGGCGTTGGGGAAAAGGGAATTATTAGAAGGAGGAAGGGCCTGCGTTAGTCTAGCGCCTCCTCGGAGGCGGAGACTGATCCCAACGTGGCCCTCCACGGCGCTGGTTCCGGGTCACTTGTCCGACATCCTTCCTCTTCTGAGCGCGGGAGTCACGCTTTGTCCACGCCCTGCTCCGATCAGGAGGGGGCGCGCGAGCAGCGACGCTGGCTCGTTGGTCCTGCCGCCAGTCCTCAGACCGTGA